>ML876786.1:0-17645 GCA_009831015.1 Picea engelmannii
CTGTAATAATGAGAGATGGCTCTGGAACGTGAGAAATGACGATATGACAAGTGGAGCATAAGTGGAGTCCTTTATGTGGTTGAAAAGTTGTAAATTTGTGGATGTGGAGTTAAGTAATGATGAAGTGGCTCTTGTTGGGATAGAGAGAGCATAAAGTATTTTTGAAAAATGGCAGAAATTTGGACAAAACAACAATATTGTTGTATGTAGAAATGGCAGAAATGCTAAAGAAGGTGGGTGAAGCAGCATAGAAAATAGCCAAAATGGATAATAGCAGTAGGTGTATCAATAGATATTTTGGTCGAGAAGGTGGAATTAGGTGTAGCAGTATGTAAATTGGCCAATTTCTCATAAAAGAGTGTAACAACATGCAAGGCAAAAGAGTCGGGAATGCAGCTGGCATACGGTCATGTGGTCGAAAAATGGTGTAATGGGACATGGTCATGTGGTCGAAAAACAATGTAACGACACATGGTCATGTGGTCAAAAAGCAGTGTAATGGCACATGGTTTAACAACACATGGTGTAATAGCATGTAACCTCTCCGAACACAGAATTACTTATTTTTTAGGAAGTTTTTCAACTTCTAGAAACTAATCCTTTGGCTCTTATGTTGCAATCTATCTTGTTGTTCTTCAATTTATCTGCACACAAGCAACTACCTGATACCTTCCTAGGATGAATTTATTAACGAAGCATAAAAATTTTGAAAAAGAGAATAGAAAAAAAATTCAATTTCTCATAGTTTATTTATATACAATGTTTTATTGAAAAAGCGAAAAATTATAAGGAATAGAAGGGGAAGGAGCAAGCTCCTTTTCCTTCAAAAATTGATAACATGTATCGGCTGCACATCTAGATGTAAATTCTATCTTGGAAAGTGGATGTTGATACAGGCGCAATCGATGACCATTTGCATGCAACTGTATATTGGATCCATCAATAGTGATTAACCTGACTGTCCCATTGGGGAAAACAGTGTCCACCTCGTAAGGTCCTAACCATCGCATGCACAGCTTGCCCTAGAATTATTTAAAGCACGAATCATACAACAGAGCCTAATCTCCCTTTTTGAACAATTTCTTCTTGATGACTTGGTCATGCCATTTTATTCTCTGTTGTTGAATCACTATGGTTTGATGAATAACATCTAAACGCTTATCATCTAGCTTGTTGAGTTGATGCAATATGGCCTTCTGTGCCATAGTCAAGTCGAGGTTGACTATTGATGCAGTTCTGAGGGTTTGGATTTCGAATTCAATGGGAAAAACATGGCTCTTTCCATATACTAGCTCGTAAGGAGAAAAACCAGTTGTGTTCCTCCAAGTAGTTTGATAAGCTCATAGAGCTTCATGCAATCTATCAGACCAATCCCTAAGATGTGCCCTCACTATCTTAGTAAGAATAGATTCTATGACTTTTTTGTTACTTTCTACCTGGCCATTACCTTGTGGATGGTATGGAGAAGTTGTTCTATGCAAAACACGATATTTATTGAGGAGGGCTTCAAACTTATGTGATGTGAAAGGTGGTCCCCCATCAATTACTAATTCTCTGGGAACTCCAAACCTAACAAAGATATCTTCAAACAAGAATGCTAAGACAGCTTCTTATGAGGCTTGAATCAGTGCTTTTGCCTCTACCCACTTGGTCATGTAATCTGTGCAGACCAATATCTAGACTTTCTTATTTGAAGGCGGGTTAATGGGCCCTATAAAATTCATGGTCCATATCTCAAAATTCTCTAACACTACTTGAGGCTGGAGAGGCATCTCATCCCTATGATTTGGCTGACCCATGCATTGGCAACTATCACAGGCTTGTACATATTTCTTCACATCTTGAAATATTGTGGGCCAGAAATAGCCCATCCTCAAAATTTTATGCCCAGTCCTTTTATCAGCAAAATGACCTCCACAAGGGCCATCATGGCAAGATTTAAGCAGATCATAAACTTCATCATCCTTCACACATCTCCTGATTTCTTGATCCAGGCTTGTATAGAAAAGGTATCCCTCTATCCAACTATGTCGAGCACTCTTCTGAATGATCTTCCTTCTTTCTCTTGGAGATAGATGTGGAGGTACCTTCCCTGCAACCAAATAATTAGCAATGTCTACATACCATGGTGAGTGAGAATATACTACAAAAAAATATTCATCTGGAAAGGAATAATCTACTGGTGAATTATCATCAATTATATGCAGTCTTGAGAGAAAATCAACAACCACATTTTCTTTCCCTGGTCTATCTACTATAGTGATGTCAAATTCTTGAAGTAATAACAACCATATTGTTACTCTGGCATTAGTAATAGGTTTATTTATCAAATATTTAATTGATGTATGATCAGTATGAATAAAAGTAGGATAACCAATGATATAATGCCTGAATTTATTGATCACATAAACTACTGCCAAGAATTCTCTTTCAGTAAGTATATAATTTAACTTTGCAGGAGCCATGTTTTTGTTGATATAGTAGATAGCATAGGGATCCTTATCCTCCTGTTGCCCAAGTACTGCACCAATTGCAGTGTCTGGGGCATCTGAAGAAATGTGAAAAGGAAGAGCCCAATCGGGCCCTCTCAAAATGGGAGCTATGGACAATTTCTGTTTCAGATCTGCAAAAGACAGTTCACAATTGTCAGTCCAATGAAAGTCAACATCTTTTGTTAATAGGAAAAATAAGGGAGATGCAAGTTTGGAAATTTTTTAATGAATCTTCTGTAATATCCAGCATGCCCTAAAAAACTTCTTATCTCTTTCTGAGTTGATGGGGATGGAATGTCCAAAATTACCTAGATTTTGGCTGGGTCTGCCTGAATTCCTGCATAAGAAATGAAGTGTTCGAGCACCACACCTTCGCTCATCATCATATGAATTTTTTCTGTACTTAGAGAAAGATGAGACTGTATACATCTTTTGAGCACTTTTTCCATATTAGTCAAAGCTTCATCAAAATCAGTACCATAAGGTGTAAAATCATCCATGAATATTTCCATACAGTCATTCACCATATCAAAGAAAATAACAATCACATCTCTCTGGAAAGTGGCTGGTGCATTACACAAGCCAAATTGGAGAACCTTGTAGGAAAACGTACCCCAAGGGCTGGTAAAGGTGGTCTTATCCTAGTCCTATGGAGCAATTTTTATCCGGTTATAGCCACTAAAGTCATCTAGGAAAGAGAAAAACGTTTTCCCAGATATGTTGTCTAGAACCTGATCGATAAATGGAAGAGGGAA
Organism: Picea engelmannii; assembly: GCA_009831015.1. Taxonomy (NCBI): domain Eukaryota; kingdom Viridiplantae; phylum Streptophyta; class Pinopsida; order Pinales; family Pinaceae; genus Picea; species Picea engelmannii. The sequence goes on from ML876786.1 coordinate 3,248, forward strand.
ATGATGCTTCTGCGTGGCCTTATTCAGGGCTCTATAGTCCAAACACACTCTCCACTTACCATTATTTTTAGGTATGATAACCAATGGTGAAACCCACTCACTGTCTGATATAGGGTATATGAAGCTAGCATTTAGAAGTTTATGTAGTTCTTCCTTAACAATCTCTTTAAGATTAGGGTTCATCCTCCTTTGGGGTTGGCAAATGGGTCGGCATTCTTCCTTAATGTATATATGGTGGGTGCATAGGTCAGAGGAAATCCCTTTCATATCCATATAATCCCAAGCAAATGCTTCCTTATGGTCAAGTAATAACTTCATCAACCAACAAGTTTCAACAGAAGATAAATCGAGATTGATGTTCAGGGTCTTTCCAGGTTCGATTTCTATAGTGATGCTCTTAGAACTGGATTTAGGAAATAATTCAGTTGTTTCAGTAATGGTTGTTTCAGCATTTGTTGTTACAGCATTTGATGTTTTAGCTGAATTAATTTGATTTACAGCAATTTCAGAAAACAATTTTGGGCGCATTCCTTCCTGGGGGATAGGGTCGAAGATTCTACTTAATAAGTGGTGCGTGTTATGTGTAACAACAGAGGGGTCACAGATAAAGAAATTGATTAACTCATCCTCTATTTCATCTTTGAAACTCATGGATTTTCCTATGGTTAACACAGGCAGAGTGCTTTCATCATCAATGTCCATCCATAAAGAATTTTCGGGTTGCACACTGGGTGTAGCATGAGGATAAAGGGTAAGTTTCTTGGTGTCATAACCATCAGAGATGGTCATTGAACTAGATCTATAGCCAATGAAAGCATCGCTTGTAGCTAACCAAGGTCTTCCTAGAATTAGAGGGTGGCCTCCTAGATGGATTTTGGGTTGCAATACAACAAAATCAGTAGGATACTCCCATGAGTCAACTGAAATAACTGGATCATCAATTTCTCCTTCTGGTCAGATGGTAGAACAATCAACTAATTCTAAGACAGTAGGAGTAGGTCAGACTTGCATTCTGAGTTGCAGCAATTGTGTAGTCTCTATTGGCATAATGTTAATTGCTGCCCCTAAATCAACTAACACATGGGAAATAAATGTCTAGCCAATCTTGACAGTAACTGTAGGGTTTCCTCGATCACCATATTTAATAGGTGGGGGTTTTCCTAACATCAGTTCAGAAAATTCTCCCACTACGTGTACTGTGAGGGGGTCCCTAGGTTTCTTTCCAGGCCTTTTGATGCAAAGGTCTCTCACAGTTTTTGCATAAATAGGGACATCCCTAATCTCTTGCAATAATGGAATGTTAACATGCAAATTCTTCAATTCTCCTAAGAGATTGAAGGATGATAATTCCACAGTTTTGGTAATTTCCAGTCTTTCAGTGAATGGGAGATTTGTTAATTCTATGATCGGTTGGTCAATTTATTCTGTATCAGCAGATGGTTTTTCCCCTGATTCCTTGTCTAATTCTGAAGATGGAGGATCTTCAATTATTGGCTCGACTATTCTCCCTGATATCAATTTTAACTCATCACAAGGCATAGGAGTAATAGATAAAGTTGGCACATTATGTATATCAATATTCTAAATGGCCTTATTATTTGGATTTGGGTTAGGTTGCATAGGCATCTGAGGTCGCAACGGAGGATTGTTCTGCGGGGCATTGGGAGGTAACTGTAGTTGTTGTTGCTGGTACTGGTACTGAGGTTGGAACTATTGTTGATAGGGGTTTGGTTGGTGATGGTTTTGATAAATAAGTTGTTGTTGAGGGCTTCTCCAATATGGGTTCCATTTCCCAAGGTGATTCTTTTGTTGGGGCATAGGTAACCATGCATTGGGATCATCATAAGGAGGTGGCATCTGATTTAGAGGGGGGGGCATTCATCTGGCCATATTGAAGCTAATTGTTCATATTATTCCAATAATTAAGTGTTGCGGGAGAGAATTGAGAGTTTGTACCTTGACCTCGTGGCTGCCATTGTCTACTTTGTGTAATTAGATAGGCAGCCTCTGCTTCCTCATTAGTCACCTTCATTGATTCTTTTACACCTGGTAAGGAGGGACATTTATCAGTGGGATGATCCAATTCACAGATAAGACATACCTGAACATTGTTCAGTGGGCACTCCCTTTTTTGTTTCTTCTTGTTTCTATTTAATCTGCAGAGTATCAATTTGTGAACCAAAAGAATTAATCATCTATGTTTTGAAATCTTCTAACAAATTACCTATTTCTGCTCTGGTTGCCCCTCCATTGGCTGATTTTTGTACCCTTGAAAAAGTGGTATCCCTGGTAGTTGACTTATTCCTTGTAGATCCTCGAGAGCATCTTTTACAAAGATTTACAATGTCATCATAGGATTCCTTAGAAATATCTCCCTTGCCCAGCATATTCAGCATATCTAAACAATCATCTATAACTCCTTTTAGCAAAATAGTTTTCAGAATGTCCCTACTCACATCTCGATGTCCAGACCTTTGTAGATTATACTGGAGTTGCTCCACAAAATCTTCAAGGGTCTCGTCCTCCTTCTAAGACATTTTGAACAATTCCTCTCTTTGTTCCCTTGTTCGGCAATAGTCTTGGTACTTGTTCAGGAAAAGTTGCCTCATTTGTTCCCATGTTGAAATATTATCTCCTCCAAGGCTCATGAACCATATTAACACATTACCCTTCAATGTAGCTGGAAATAATTTAACCTTCTGCGCATTGGTAGTGTAGTCATAGCTTCTGCACAGAATATCAAATTCAAACAGAAACTCTATGGATCCTCTGTAGATAATCCATGAAAATTTGGCAAAGCTAAGAGAGGTATGTTTTTCATAGGAGCCATCCCTCATGTGGGAATATCAGAAATAGGAAAGATCAGGGTAGAGATTGTATTTTCATCATTTGCCCGATCTTCGTTGTTTGGTGGAATCTCACGGTGGAACTCTTCTTCATTGTCCCCTTGATTTTCCATATGTTCTCTTTCTCTCCACTCAATATGGACAACGTCCCACTCTTCTTTAGTGACTATCTGTCTGTTGATCTAATAAACTGCTTCTTCTAGATTTTCCTTGTTTTGCACTACACTTCCTTGATCTTCAATATTCTCCAGTGTTGCTTGTTGATTTGTTGGTGACAAATCTTCAGCTTCAGCCCCTGATAAAAATGATGTCTCAAAATGGGGTAATTCTGATGACTGAGGAATATGTCTTCTTGGAGGATTTGAAGGGTGAAAGATAGATCGTGAAGAAGAATCTGCTCTGGCTATAATCTCATCAACAAAGGTTGGCCTTCCCAGTGCAGGGTTCCTTCCTCCATGTCCTCTGGTGCCTGAAGGGTTAGTATTTTTGGGGATATGTCCTCTTGTTCTTCGATTCATGAAGACTAATCATTCCTAAGAAAAGAAAAATAATGTGCTTACAAGAATCTCTAATTATCTTCCTTAGCAACGGCACCAAAATGTTGGGCACTTTAATTGTCTAAATAAATATATAATTAAGGTGTTCAATATAAATTGTCAAACCCACGGAAGTTTTGTTATTGCAAGATAATTGTGCACAGTCTATCCTAGATTGATGAAAGAAAACTCTAATCAAGTTGCAGTATTGAAAGAAACAGAGTTTTGAAAACTGAACATTAACACAAGTTGCCGACACAACTGGAGTTCTAATCTATTGTTGCATAATTGAAATCTAAATTGATGAGTGTATAAGAATCCTGGAGTATCTGTTTTATTCTAATTTTCTATTTTATTCTTGCAAAAGGGAATTCGGTGCTAATTTCCAAGAAGAAATCTACTTTAATTGTAGGAAGGAAATTCACACTTCTAATTACTTTTACTTGAAAGCAGAGTTTTACCTAGTGCAGAAATATGATTCTCCAGCAGTATACAACACTTGACTTCTAATTCTCATGAGACACACTGATGCACATTTGAAAGAAAGGGACTGAACTGTAACAACAATTGTACTCTAAGAATTCTTAACATATTAATCACACAAATAAAAGTAACCAAGCTAAGACTCAAAACATCAAAACAAAGGGGATTCTGTGAGGAAGGTGGGCCCTTTCCTTCTCACTGAATCCTATGAAGAAGTTGAGGGGAGGATTGTAAAGCTTGATTTTGGTAAGTTTATCTATTTAAAGGGAACTACAAGAGTGAAAAGGGTTCAAATGGTGTTACAGAAATACTCTTATTTTTAGTATTGTCTTTTGTAGCAGAGTTTTTTCCTGATGTATGGACCAGATCCAAGAAACTTTTAATGGTGGAAATCAGTCTTATTCTCATTATCATCTATTTTTTGTCTCACTTTGATATCATTCTCTCTTGAAGGATTCATCGGGCTTTTGTTTCTTTATTGTAGTAAAAGATTTATTGTGATATTGCATGCAAATTTATCAGAGTGGTTTTCTATTTGGATTTAAGAGGTTCTTATTCAAATGATATGTATTTCATATGTGTGTTAGAAATACCCGATATAAATGATATACATATTACACTCTCCTTGATAAGTCTTCCATCTATCATTTCTATCTCTTAAACCTTGATTTGAAGCCATTCAAGGCCTTGTTTGTTGGTGTGTATTACATGGAAGGATATGTGATTGACATCTTTAATAGGTTCTTATTAAAATGAGATTTCTTTCATATGTTTGTTAGAAATACCTGATGTAAATAATATACATATTACGCTCTCCTTGCTAAGTCTTCCATCTATCATTTCTATCTCTTAAACCCTGATTTGAATCCATTCAATGCCTTGTTTGTTGGTGTGTATTACATGGAAGGATCTGTGATTGACATCTTTAATTGAGTTTTACATCCATTTGCCACATTTTTATAAACATTATCCTTTACATTCATATGGGTATTAGGATTATATATACAATAGTCTAGGTGTGATATCTAGAGCTAACATTGTTTGCGCCATTGTCAGGGAACAGATTGAAGATATTTCCCTGGGTTGTATGACAAGACAATATTGATTTTGATGGTGTACAGAAATTAGTAAACAAAAGACTGCATAGTGCAGCTGGTGACTCCAAAGTTCAGTTGTGTCTCCCAAGAGTAGACACATGAGGTATAATCCATAGTCACCTATGGCTGCATGTTGGCCCTTGACCAAGTTTTGGGAGATCCTTGGTCAGGTTGACCTATTTTGGGACTTCGATAGCCTGTCGAAGGAGGAGCGCAAGATGAATAAGAGATCACGGATCTCGACCCCTTTTTTGGGTCCTTTTTGGGATTTGGGAATATGTAATGGGTATGGGATGTCGACCTGTGGGTTTTACCCATGATTAGGCCTATTTTGTATGTATAAATAGAAGGATAGGCAATGTAAGAAGTGTGTGTGCAAGTTGGATAAGTGTTAAGAGTTGGATCTGTGTGATCAAGGATTGTAAGGCTCCGTGCATACTGTGTGAGACTTGCTGAGCCAAGTGCAAGTCATTGTAGCAAGACTGTGGAAAGCTTGTGTTGGAACGCAAGGAAGACGGATCTAGTGAGCTGTGCAGATCTTCTGTCCTATGTGGAGTAGGGTTTTTTAGGCTCTATGCATGTAACCCATTAAAGAAGCTAATAAAGAAGAAGAGTTGGTGGACGTAGCCCCAGGGTGGGAGTGAACCACGTAAATATTGTGTAATTATGCTCTATGCAATGTTTTGATGTACTTATGTGTTATTTGCTAAGTGTTGGATAAAGATAGATAGATAGATATGTTGATGCTTTGTGCTAATGATGTGTAAGAATGTTAGATATGACCCATATGAAGGTGCTTAGTGCTTGATCTGCTAGATATAACATGTTTGTTTATGATAAAATGCTTTAATACATCAGATTTAAGTGAATGATGCGATGCTCTGTTCTATCTGCACAGTAGTTATTGGTTGAATATTGATGAACTGTTGATGCTAAAGTGTTATGTTAAGTATTATAATCACATATATGTGTCCCAGCTAAGGTTGCAGACACTTGAGTCCTGCAACCACCCCTACCTCAACCTTGGGTGAGACTTCATCTGCTTCGCAGGTGTTGTCAAAAGGGTCGGTAGTTAGGGTTTTTTTGGTGCGTTGTTGTAGCGTTGAACCCTGGGTCTGCCTTTGTGCCAACAAATGGTTCCATTGTCAGGACCTGAAACTATGATTGTTGGGAACTGAAGTAAAGAAAATAGATTTGTTTTGCATATATCTAATGTTGAAGTGAGTAGTATCAGACTTGAAACTGTGATTGCTAGGAACTGAGAAAGAAGAAGCTTTGTACAAATATTCAACCTGAGATCATGTAAACCCCGTGCATAGCTTTGTTTCCCTAGTACAAAACATTCTACTTGACCTGAGGAGCTCTGTGCCAAGAAAAGAGGTCAGATCTGAAGAAAATAGGTAAGATCTGTAATCTTTGTGCTCTGATACAGGTAAGAATAGTTAAAAGTTATAGATCTGAAGGCTTTGTGCTTTGTAGAAGTAATAATAGTGGAAATTTTTGTTTCAAAAATATGAATCTAGGTATGTTTGATAGATTCTATCCTAGCTTGAAAACTAGGGTATTAATAGATGAAAGAATATTTGATATGAATAGATCTGATATGAATAGTGAAAAATATACTGTACCTATGCATAGAAAGAATGTTTGGACTAATAAGTATATGCAGGATCCTAGAAAGAATTTTTTGCAGGTTAGCTACCATGATCCTAGTACGAAGTACAGGAAAGGTTGGGGATCATTTAAGAGAAAGAGAGGCTTAACTCTTTGTTAGAATTGCAGAAGATCGGGACATCTTGCTAAGGAATTCCCTAGGAAAAGACCTAGTTGTCTTTGTTGTAAAGCTATGGGCCATGAAGTGTTGGATTGCCCTAGAATGATCGCTAAGCTAGAAGGAATGAATCTGAAGAAAGAAAACCCTAAGGTAGATCCAAAAATAGCAGAACCCCAGAAAGAATCAGATAAAGTATTGCTACAAATAAACAAAACCCTAAATGACCATTGACATGTCAGATTATCGAAGATCTTCAAAGAAAAAGAATGCCTTGAGGCAAGAATAGGAGACTTCAACGTTGACTATGTTCTGGATGAGGAAACATAGGTGAATATTATGACAGAAATAACTTGGGAACTTTTAGGAAAGCTTGTTATGATTCCTTCATTAGGAGGAATAGGGTTATTAAGAGGAAATATGATAAACCTAGGTGGAAGGCTCACTCAGATACCTATGACTACCAATGGAACTTCAACAAAAGAAGATTTTGAGATTATTAAATTTATCGAGGATAGTGCCCCATTTACCATGTTATTAGGAAAACCTTGGATTGACAGAGATCGACCCAGATGAAAGAAAAATGAAAAAAATTTGGAGCAGAAGAAGCAAGAATTAAAATATTTCATGACTAGAAGGATCACACACTTGATCGAAGAACAAAAAAACAGATCGAAGCTATTTAACACTAGAGACCCAAATGTCGAAGTTCAAAGAACACTAGAGGATCCATAGAAGATTGAAGTACCTATCCCAGACAAAGAAGAAGTATTATCCAGGAACCCTAGGGAAGAATTTCAACTGCGCGAAGTGACTAGGTAAAAAGAAGACAAAAATCAGAATGGAAAAAGGAATACCGAGACAAAGCTCACTGGAAAGAAGGATAGAAAGTTAAGTAAGAAGAGAGCCAAGATTGATAAGTTTCAGAAGGCTCCAGAGGGAGCCTCACAAAAGGAAAAATTGCAAAATTGGAGCTTCGCCAAGATATCAGAACAGCGACACATGGCACTTCGCCATGGCGAAGCAATATAGTCATTGGGGACATTATAACCGTTAGATCAATGCTATGAATGGATAGAAATCCATTTATGTCCATTCAGCTCATCATCTGACCATTGGGACCACGCCATAATGAAAAAAACATAATTAATGAAGCCATCATACCCGTTGCAAGCGACCCATTGTCGAGTTACCTATTTATCCCACCGTGCCACGCACTGAAAACACTTTTTACAATTGAGAATTTGATCCCGCAAACTAAGTTGAGTTTATAAAGTGATCATTGTGCTTCTTCTCTCTATATCGTTACTATGTCTAAGCTACCCCCCCCCGAACCTAAGATTGTTAACCCCGAGTGTGTATGTCGGACGAGTTGAGCGCTATAGAAAAAGTTGTTGAGGAAGTTTTGATCGACCTCATGACTAAAAGAGTCATGTCGATGTCTACAAGTATAAAAGCATCATCCACGAGAGTACTGCCAGCTTCTCCATCCACTGCTCGTGGAGGAGGACCATCCTGGTCGTCTGATGAGAAGCAAACTAAGCACAGGGATGACTTAGTGAATGCTAAACTGATCCCGACTATCTTACCCACTTATATACCACCTTTGAGCGATGTTGTAAACCACAACAACGTACCTAGATATTTTGAGTACGCCTTGGTCACTGCGTACCTCCCAAAGGGGGTATGCGCAGTGCAAGTAGACCAAGATAAGATCGTAGCATTGAAGTTTAGTGACTTCAACCTCAGAGATCGAAAAGTCTACAACATGTTATCCCCACATAAGTATATGACTAGAACAAAAGGGAAAAACTCAAAGGTAATTCCCCAAGCATGGACCCATAACCTCGTGCAGTCCACCCTACACAACGTCATGAAAATTCCCCACTTTAGAAGACATCAAGAGGTGAATGCATGTGTCAAGTTGTTGTTTTATTATTACCATGGCGGATACTTGTGGCTAAACCGTCGTATCGCATTTGATCTGACCTTGATCAATCGGATCACGGGTTTGAGTATGCAAGGACCTGACCCACATGATTTCTATCCTAGAAAATCCATTGACCGTGCTCTCGCACAAAGGATCAAGGACACCTACGGCAATGTCGAGAAGGGAACACGAGGCTACAAGGTAGCCTCTATTCAGAATGGTGCAGTGCACCTCACCTATCAGATGATTGCAGGGAATTTATTATGCAAGAACCAACTCACCCAAGTGATTGGTTTTGTAGTCGACCTCGTAGGGAAGTGTGCAGAGGGCCTACAAATGAATTGGGAGAATTACTTGGTGAACCAGTTGGAACTTGACTACAGAGAAGTACAAGATCAAGGATATGAATTCTGTTTCAGATGGCTCTTGATCCTGATCGCTTTCATCACTTGGGAGATGCAGGAAGGTGCGACCTTCTCGAACATCGATCCTTTCGAACCATTAGCCGCGAATTTCAGTACATTATGGTACTCAAGTGACATGAATAAGCAATGGAAGTCAAATGTCGTGTTCCATACATACTACAATCAGCTGAATATAGCCATACAGTCTGAGCCTTGCATGACACCGAACACTATACACCGATTCAGGCCTTTGATGAAGTTCAGCGTTGATCGACATTTCATTTATATCACAGCACGAGCCAACGAGTACAAGCAACAACTTCAATCCTACTATAAGCTAATGGAGGAGGAATTAGAGGATATTACTAAGGAATGGTCCATTGAACTCCTTATTCCAGCATACCCTGCGGAGATATCTGACATCGACAGCCCAGAAGCTGCGCAGGATACACCCAAACCTAGAAAAACAAAGAAGACTGACAAAGTACAATATTTAAGCAATGCCTCGATGAAGACTGATTCCATGTCACCAAGGAAAGGAGGTGATGGTGAAGAGATAGATGGCATAGAATCTGAACAAAGGAAAGGTGAAGTAACACTGCTCAGAGACGAGGAGGACCCCTCAAAGAAAAGGAAGGCTTACCCCTCGAAACCTTCCTCCTGGAAGAGATAAAAAAAACCCTATAAATAAGATGCAGACTATCCTCACCTCTGATGATTTCCATTTCATCATATCATCCCTGAACGATGCTTCACTGGAGATAGTAGAGAAGCAAGAAGCTAAGCAGGAGGAGATGTATAATAGAATTGAGGTCGAACTCCAAGGGGTGCAGTAGGCACTACAATCCAGCCGTGTAGTCTCCACTACGCCTCTTCCACTGGGAACACCGGAACATGGAGATGATCCATCCCAACTCCACCAGATCACTGACACAATCGAAGCTCACCTTTAATGAGCACAAGAGGAAACATAGCAACCCACCCAGGATTTGGTACAAGTACAGGGAGTACTTGTAGAACAACATCAAGTTGTCGAACAGGAAAAGAGTGCTCTCCAAGAAAAGTTCGATGAAGAAAAGGCACAGTTGCATCAAGGCAAAGAATAGTTGCTCATGGAGAAACTCGAAGTGAAGGAAGCAGTCAAAAGAGCACTGCGCTTTGTGACTATCGTAGAAGTAAAGGCAGAGGATCAAGTCATGAAGCAAGTAGCACAACTTGAAGAACTGATCCAGCAACGCATCGCAGACCTATAACTACGCATTGTGCCCAAGACCCCACAGGAGGTAAAGGACCAAAGAGAAGCAACTTCCAGGAGCACAATTGAAAGGCTAAAGGCCCTTACCTTAGAATGCAGAAAATTCATTGATCACAATGCCTAGACATATGAGAAACTCACCGAGAACCCAGAGTTCTAGGAACTGGAGTCGCAGCTCCAAGAAGCGAAGTACCAAGCTAAAAAGATAGAGGAGCAGATGAAGTCCATGTTAGCTGTGGAAAGAATGAAGCGCTCCCAAGAGAAACACACTGCACAACAGAAAATCCATACTATCCATAGCAGAGTTATGGAGATAACTCAGAAACTCCAACCTATGCAAGACAAGGCCTATCAGTTGTTTACAGAGGTAGAAGGCCAAGGAGAAGAACCGGAGCAAGTTAGCACCGCAGCAGAACAATGCCTGGAAGGACCTGTGAATGATGCAGTCATTCAAGAGTTTGTTGAACAAGAGCTTGTAGCACAACATCAAGTTGAAGAAGTTCGATCCAAGCTAGAAGCATTCGAAGTAGAACTTCCTACATCAGAGTGACTCGAGACGAGTCATAGGTGAGTGTTGGGGGCCTGTTGGCCCTTGACCAAGTTTTGGGAGATCCTTGGTCAAGTTGACCTATTTTGGGACTTTGATAGCCTATCGAAGGAAAAGCGCAAGACGAAGTGGAGATCATGGATCATAGCCCCTTTTTTGGGTCCTTTTTGGGATTTGGGAATATGTAATGGGTATGGGATGTCGGCCCGTGGGTTTTACCCATGATTAGGTGTATTTTGTATGTATAAATAGAAGGATAGGCAATGTAAGAAGTGTGTGTGCAAGTTGGCTAAGTGATAAGAGTTGGATCTATGTGATCAAGGATTGTAAGGCTTCGTGCATACTGTGTGAGACTTGTAGAGCCAAGTACAAGTCATTGTAGCAAGACTATGGAAGGCCTGTGTTGGAACGCAAGGAAGAAGGATCTAGGGAACTACACAGATATTTTGTCCTATGCGAAGTAGGTTTTTTGAGGCTCTGTTCATGTAGCCCATTGAAGAAGCTAATAAAGAAGAAGAGTTGGTGGACATAGCCCCAGGGTGGGGGTGAACCACGTAAATATTGTGTTATTATGCTATGTGCAATATTTTGATGTACTTATGTGTTACTTTCTAAGTGCTAGATAAAGATATATAGATAGATCTGTTGATTCTTTGTGCTAATGATGAGTAAGAATGTTAGATCTGACCTATATTAAGGTGCTTAGTTCTTGATCTGCTAGATATAACCTGTCTTTTTATGATAAAGTGATTAAATACATCAAATCTGAGTGAATGATGCGATGCTTTGTTCTATCTGCGTAGTAGTTATTGGTTGAATATTGATGACATGTTGATGCTAAAGTGTTATGTTAAGTATTATAATCACATATCTATGTCCCAGCTAAGGTTGCAAACACTTGAGTCATGCAACCACCCCTGCCTCTACCTCAGGTGAGACTTCATCTACTTCGCAATTGTTGTTGAAAGGGCCAGTAGTTGGGGTTTTGTTGGTGCATTGAACCCTGGGTCTGCCCCTGTGCCAAAACTGCACCTGAACCTGATCCAGAAAAAGTCATAAAGAACGGAAAAGCTTTTCAAGGAGCCTCCTCTTCTAAATTTTCAGGTACTTCTGGAGACTTACCTGAATCTGCTTTCCATAAATCAGTTGTTGTTTCTCATTTACCTATTTATGAAACTCCTGTAAAGTCAAAACTAGGAGATTTTCATGTAGAATATTCAAATTTTTCTCCCGAGTTGAAAGACAAAAATCTAGAAAATTTTGACTTTCTTGCATCCCCTGAAATTGTAAAGTAGTTTAGAATTGAAAGTTTGGAGGATTTCCCTCTTTTCTGTTCTCCTTCTCCCCATTCTTTAAATTTTTAGGTAACTAAAGAAGAAGGAACCTCAGTTTCTGTTGAAATTCCCCCATCCTCATCCAAGACTCAACCACTTTCTATTAAATCTGAAGTTTCCCTACCTTATACTCTTCAGTTTCCAAAACTACATGTTATACAGATTGCATCTTTATTTGTCAAGTCACCTTCTACTTCTCCTAGAATTCAGAGTCCTCCTTTTCCAAATCAAATGGCAATTGTTAATCCTCCTCAAAACAAAATGGATGCCATTGTGAATGCTAGGTTTGCACCATTAGTGCTTCCTCAGCCTATGAATTCTCTTCCAATAGGAGATTACCTAACGTATATTCCAAAGTTCATAGGAGAGGAAGATATCACCGTAGAAGAACACCTTGCAGCATTTTACAATTATGCTGATAAATTGAATATTGAGAATGAAGATGTCTGGATGAGGGTTTTTGTGCAAAGTATTGATGGAGAACCTAGAAAGTGGTTTAGAATTCTAGATCATGTATAAATTGTTGGAATTAAAGCCCTAGATGATGTTTTTTTAATACATGGGGGTGACAAAAAGGACTTCTTATATTACATCACGGAATTTGGGGCTCTTAAAAGGAAAGAAGATGAATCGGTGTCATATTTTTCAAAGAGATTTAACAAGATGCATAACAAAATTCCTACTGAGATTAAGCCTACTGAAACTTCTGCTAAAATAACCTATGCAAGTGCCTTTGACCCAAAAATTTGTCTTTTGTTGAAATAAAGAAGGTCTACAACATTACCCCATATGCAAGATGATTCTCTAGAGGTGGAATCAAACATATTGGCAGCAGATAAGTTAAGAGGAAAATCCGATAGGGATAGAATAAATAAAAAAAAGAAGCCTCATATTTCGATGCTTCAAGAACTAATCCTCGGGTTGATGAATTGACTAAGTTAGTTAAATCACTTTCTGAAGAAATGGAAAAAATATAACTTGAAAGGAGACAAGCATGTTGGAAGATTGGTTGTTGTCATTGATGTCAACCCTAGTCATGGGTTTTGGATCGCAAGATTGATGAAGGTATTTGGAAATGAAGGAAAATGCACATGCAGATACAACACCCATGGATGGATAGTATACATCATGTTGTTTCCAGTGGTATGTATCACGTCACGTGGATCCTCATGGTTGAGGAGAAATGAATCCTTGAATATGACAAAGTGAATTGAAGAAGGAAGTACATGTAGGCCCTGAAGATAATTAAAGAAAAGAATTACAAAATAAGAAAGTGTTGGGTCGGCCCTAATGTTAAAAGGAAGTGACATAAATGGTATAAATAAACATAATTATACATTCATTTGATACAAGTCGAATTTCAGAGGAAATAAGAAGTAAAGAAGGTCGTATTTCAAGGGAGGATGAAGTCTTTTGGTGATGTGTTCTAAGGTATGTTATTTTCAGGTCATCTTACCATTTTTGCTATAATTTTTTTTCTAGAACGCTTCATATGGTGAAATTGCTATGGTATTGAGAAGGCATATCAAGTTACCTCTGGTAAAAATTTCGGCTCTTGATTCGCTATAATTATGGAGATGCACTATGTGGAAGATAGGGTTTGTGACCAGTCCTGAAGTGATTCAATAAATAGGTGTTCCGGGTAAAATAGTCATAACTTCTTCATCGAGAATCCAAATGACATGGGAAAAATTTCATTTGAAAGAGTACAGAATGTAGTTTTGTTTATAAGAGTTTCGGAATCGAATGTTAAATATTGAGCTTGGGGAATTATGTACAAGTTCGGTCTTCTGAATAGACCAGAATTGAATAAAGTCTACCATTATTTCTATAACTTCTTTTTGGGGAGGATTCAAGGAGTGAAACTTGGAGGATTTTCAGAGAATACACTAAGTAATATTATATACAGGATCAAAGTACTCTAAGAATTGAATAATTGTAGAAATTGAAGAAGTCTCAGGAAGCATTATCAGGTTCTATGTGATGATTGGTTGATGGTGATGATTTAATGTAGAGTTTATTATCTCTCATATACTCTTGGGTGGAAGGAAGGGGCAAGGATGGAGAGTTCAACTCTCTCTTGATATTGGAGGATTGTATCTTCCTCTTGGATGTTTATCCCTCCCTTTACATTTGGAAGCTGTAGCTACCTTTGGAAGTCATTACTTCCCTTGAACAATAACTATTGATTATTT
>ML876788.1:0-12880 GCA_009831015.1 Picea engelmannii
TTTCGGTGTTGAGAGACACACCCTAGCCATTGGAGGGAACATATAGGTTCTTCATCGAGCTTCAATTTCCATCTCTATAGCAACAAAGAGACCTAACGCAAGCTAGTGCGCAATTCTTCCAGTGCAACGTAGGAGTTTGAGGAGGGTTTTCCAACATCCATGGGTCGCTAGGCCCAACTAGACCAGGGGAGACAAATCTCTTCTGACTCAGTTGAGAGTAGGCCAGGGCGCATTCAGTGAGATAGATCCCACAGATTTCTGCTGGGTAAAACATCCAAAATGCACCATTTGGTTGAGGAAGTGCATGGGGGTTTGAGGAGTCCATCCGGGGTTCTGAAAGATCAACATAGGGTCAGATCTGCAAGTAATAGATAGGGGAAGAGTTCTAGGAAACATGGCGACCATTCTGAGACAGTTTTCAGCTTGATCGAACGAGTATAGCCACCAGGGTGAGTTTTCCAGTTACAACAACAGTTGCCATGGGTATTTTTGATTACATGCAGCAGATCCAACCACGCATGCAGTGGATCTTCAATGCTGAACATAGATCCACCTATCTTTATTGTTCTGGGTATTTTCTTTAGTGTTTTGCATTGTATTCCAGCTAAGGTCACTCTCTACGAGATCTAGTTGAGGTTATTTCCTTTATTTTCCGCATTCTATATTGTAATTCCTGTTATTTTACTTACTAAAGCTATTGAGTTGTTCCTGGTTCCAAAACAATCGTATGGATGATATAAAACATATAAATATAACCACAAACACAACCATAAACCTTTTAAAACGCATCCAGAAACCCCCAGAGTATCAGATCTGTAGCCAGATCATTAACGTAGCAGTAAATATCCAGATCTGATGGATTTGGGATATTTCAAACAAAGCAACAGATGAAGAAGGTTTCGAGGCAGAGTTCTTTAAGCATGGTCTTCGTGCTTTGGTTTCTCACTTGGTTGATCTCTTCACCCATGTGGTCTGTACAGGTTTTCCATTTTCATGGTCACATCGCATCATTCACCTGATACAAAAATTAGGCCCCAACTTAGATCCCAACAACTATAAGATGATCATGGTGGGCCACATGTTCTTGAAGTTCTATGTTGCGCTTCTCCATATGAAGAGCTAAGGGTCAGGCAAGATTCTGACCTGCTCATCAGACCATTGAGCACATCTTTACCTTTCAGGCCATCATTGAGGAGGCACGACATTGTTCTTCGAAAGTCTATTGTTGTTTTGTAGATTTTTGGAAAGCTTTTGACTACGTTTCGAGAGAAGCCCTGTTCTAGAGGCTTAGAGACATAGGCATCTCTCAGACCTACTGACTTCCATCATGCACCTATATGAGTCGGTCCATGGCTGTCTTCGCATAGTTCACAAGATGTTTGATTTCATCAGCAGTACCATTGGGGTTAAATAGGGTTGCCCCCCTGTCCCCACATTGTTTGGGATTTATATTGATGAGTTGGAGGCCTTTCTTCATAAGCATATCCATGACAGTGATGGGTGCCTCCTCCACGAGGTTCTGATATCCATCCCGCTCTTTGTTGATGACATGGTCCTCCTAGCCTCATCTCTAGAGGGGTTACAGAGACAATTGGATGCCTTAGCTCTCTTTTGCGACCTTCGGTAGTTGACGTTCAACATGGGTAAAACCAAGGTTATGATCTTCAATGGGTTGAAGAAGACCTCGGACCTTCATTTCTTCTTCAAAGGGGAGGAGATCAAGATCACGAGCAACTACACATAGTTCGGAGTGCAATTCTTTGGATCCCGCTTCAATTTGCGACCGACCCCCAACCTTGGATCAACAAGGGCTACTGATCCTTAGCTCTTCTCTAGAGGGGTTATAGAGACAATTGGATGCCTTAGCTCTCTTTTGTGACCTTCGGTAGTTGATGGTCACCCTGGGTAAAACCAAGGTTACGATCTTCAATGGGTTGAAGAAGACCTTAAGCCTTCATTTCTTCGTCAGAGGGGAGGAGATCAAGATCACAAGCACCTACACATACTTGGGACTGCAATTCTCAGGACCCTGCTTCAGTTTGCCACCGACCCTCCAGCCTTGGATCAACAAGGGCTACTGATCCTTAGCCCTTCTCGAGAGACAGTGCTTCTGCCACCTTTTTCAGGACATCTCATCCAAGATGTCCCTCATGGACTTCCTTATCCTATCCACTGTTCTCTATCTCTTAGAGATTTGGGGGCCTTCTTTACTCGAGTCTGATTGGGCCTCAACTAAGAGAGTCTAGACCCTTCTCCTTTGGTGCATCATTAGATGCAAGTAGACAATCCCTTAGCACATCATCCTAGTAGAGTTTGGGGCTTGGCCCTTCCGACTTGAGACAATGTTCAGACTGGTCTCTTTTCTGCATCGCATCCGGAGCTTCGCTGACTCAGTGAAGGGGTGAGACTGGTACTCGTACTTGGGCTATTGTTCTTTAGGGCCATTTCCCTCTTTAGCCCTTTGGGTTGGGCTTGAGGTTGGTTTGTGGGGGCTTCAAATATTTTAGAGTTCGTGGGAATTCAGATGGATTGTCTCCCTTCGTTTAGATATTCCTTGGACGCACTTGACCACCTCCTACCTACTAGACATGAGTTGAACAGGACCATCGGGGATGACATTTACAGGCAGTTTATCTAAATCACTTAGGTTAATTGTTAGGGTGGGTTATGCCCAAAGATGGCCTTCTACGTTGAGCACTTATTGGAGCTTAGAGATGGGCTCATTGTTCGACCACAATATACACTCCACCATTGTGTGCACGCTCTTCGCATTCCCCTAGGCCAGTTCAGAGTGGGTTCTCATAGACTTCGGATAGAGACAAACCACCAGATCGATTGATCATACAGGTTCTGCCAACTATGCCATCTACAAGAGGCCGAGACCGAGGAGCACTTCATTTTCCGCTGCCCCATCTATTATGAGATCAGGGGGAGGTTCCATTGTCTATTCAGGGGGATTTAGACCCTCACTGGATTCTTCAGATATTCTGACTAGAGGTGCTTAGCCTTATACATGTAGGAGGTTCTTAGGCTTCGAGCCCATATTCTTTAGCCTCCTACTAGACCAGAATCTACCCAATGGATAACTTCCTTCTTTACGGTGCTACCCTCAGGCAGGGACACTGAGAGACAGATCGATATCGACACAACTCTAGACTCCAAATCAGTGCAGACCTGTGGGACCTTCCCTTGTCCCACGAGATTTCACCGACATGACCATATCAAATCCATGCCCAGGAGATGAATGAGACCCCCCAAGCCTCCACGACGAACTACCTCTTCCAGACAACAACACAATGGACGACCTAGGCATCCCACCAATTCTCCCTTTGGACATCATACTATACTCAATTTCTTTCATTCAACCTCATATGGTGGGAGAGATGGGCCTATTCCATGACAGACCTATCTCATTACTTTTAGTTCTTCTTGTTCTTGGATCTTCTCCTCCTATAGATCTCCACTTCAGAGTGGGTTTCTGGGCTTGGGGTCAAGGGCTCTTCATGCCTCGACTTAGATCTCACTCTCTACTCTACCCTACTTTACTTTCTGCATCTTGCCTTGTATAGGAGACCTTTTGGTACTCCTGCGTTGTAATGACATCATTGTACTCAACAGTCCCTTTGACCTACTTTTGTGGTTATTAGTCGAACATTAATAAAATTATCTTATCTTATCTAAACTTTACCATCTCACATTATATCACATTTATAAAACCTCAACATGGGTATTGAAATTAATGACATTAAGTTTTACACTTTAATGGCATGTTATTGTCATCATGGTCACATAATACCTATGTTGCATGTAAATGGACACAGATCCAAATTCTAATATGAGTCCACTGGAGTTTTTGAAAAGTTAGGATCTAGATATGGGGAAACAACATATATAGAAAAATATGAAATTTATATATTTAGTAAAAAAAAACCATGAACCAAAAACATAGAATATTCATATTTCAAAAATTAAAACCATTCATAACTTTGAAAATATAACCAAAAAAGAGTTTTGTTTAATATTTGTCTTAAGAGTCAAGACATGATATGTAAACATTGCATAAGTACAAAATGTGTGTCTCATCAATGATCACTTTACTATTTCGCATTGAGGTCCAAAAGTACTTATCTACATGGATATTAAAGCCCTCCTTCCCTAAGAAAAGAGTAGGTATATGGTACAAGAACCTAGTAAACATGGGAGACAAAATTGTTATTGTGAATATCCTTCATTGCAAAAACATACTTCATACCACCTAGTATTCTCACGTGCATTGCATGAATAATATTTGTCATGGTTTGAATTCTTAATTAGTGAGTGAATTTCATTTTGGAGAACTTGTGCCACATCTACACTAGTTTGAATATGGGCATCTATATCTACCCAAAATAATCATGGGATGTCTTATAGATCTTGTTGTTTTTGGGGCTGGGGGAGGTCTAGGGGATGCAAAGGACTCATGGGAATCCCCTTCCAAACGAGACTTCCTCCTCTACTCCCCAAATATCGAGGATGAATAAATGTGGGGGACACGTCCTCTAGGTGTGTGGATGAGTTTCTATGCAACAATGCTCTACTAGTAGCTATCTAGACTCTAGAGTGTACATATTGTCAAATGGGTCTTGATCATCTCTATATTGAAGCTCCACATAATGAATAGACCTTGGGGTGTGAGGAATGGTTTTCCTTTTGAGAAAATGTCTTATATTAAAATGAATATATGTACAGAAAGCAAAAATATACAAAATATGTAGAAAAAACAAAGAAGCCTCAAGGCATCTTCTTCAGCTTACTAAAATTGAGACAAGATTTGAGTATGCAAAGACATCAACATTCTTGGCTTCTCTAGCCAAAAGAAAACCCTTAGCTTGGAGCTGAAGATGTACCTCTTCTTGCCACATCCTAAGGGAGGGAACACAGATAATTTCATTGTCAAAGATACTCTTACATCTTAGTTTCCAGAGAGACTACAAAGAAAAATCTCCAAGGCAACTCTAAGGCTAACAGTCTGAGATTGAATGATATAGGAGATTGACAACCTTATTAAGAAGAGTCTTGTCTTGATCTGGCATTGTATGGAACAATAGTATAGTGAGGAGTAGAAAGTCTGAGCAGGAATTCTCTCCAATTTTTGTGATGCTCTATTTATTGGTTTGACTCTCCACATTGCTTGTATTTTTTGTCAGTGGTTCTTTGTATAATATTCAAACCTTGACCTTGTAAGATTCATCGGAATATTCTGTTTGGAGTACAATCCTGGGAAAAATTACATTTCTCGCTGATATGATATCCAAATCATCTCTGTATTCGAATATGACATCTTTGAAATTGATTATCTTAAGGTGTACGTAGAACATCTTCTGGAGCCACTTTTGAAAACCATTCTGTCATTGTCGGGTCCCAGGACAACTGTTCTGGTAAGTTTTTCAGTTAAAATTGCCAAATCAGCAGCTTTGAATGTGTTTGATAACTTTTTTTTGTTGGTCAATGTTATATTTACTTTTTCACTTTTTCTGTGCAGTTAGGATATGAGCTCCGCTCAACTGTTGTTCATGAAAAGATGAATGAGCTTTGGAAGGAAAATTTTGATGTCAAACGGGTATCAAAAACAAAGGTATTTGCTTATGTCAAGCTTTCATACTTCTCGGAAACTAAAGATGTCATGATTTAATCAAATGTAAATGTACTGAGCTTGGAGTGTCTTTTATGCAGATGGATCACAAGTATCAGCATTCTAATATTGAACTTTTTTTGATGCGGCCCAAGAACCAAATGGTAACATATTTATT
Source organism: Picea engelmannii (assembly GCA_009831015.1). NCBI lineage: Eukaryota > Viridiplantae > Streptophyta > Pinopsida > Pinales > Pinaceae > Picea > Picea engelmannii. Next base: position 5,790 of record ML876788.1, read on the forward strand.
ATTTATGAATTTATTTTTGCAGAGTAAACTGAGATTTATATTACCATTAAGTTTTCATTTTAACTGTTGGGATTCACTTCTTATGTATGGATTCTCAAATGATAAGACTTATGTTTCAATGTTTTGCTATTGTAATAAATTAAAAGATTCTTTTAAGCATTGCTGTAGTCTGAACTTTCACTACTAATCTATTGTACCTTGAATCACGGAATTTTATGTTATGTGCTGTTTCCACTTGATGTTGCTGGTAAATGCAGTTATCTTCAGTGTCCTAGCTTTAAGGAAAGATGGTGTGAGCAAAATCATTAAGCATTTCCTAGTTTCATTGTTGCCTCAACGTCCATTCTTGTAATTCTGTAGTATTTTCTCGTTGTAACAGGATTCTATTTCAACTGTTGCAAACTCTACGGAACATCTGCCACCTCAGTTATGCCCTAAAATTCAGACGGTTTCAGGAGATTTCTCAAGGAGCAACACACAAGAAGCACAGGTGGTTTCTTCAGAACAAGTATTCTTAAAATTGGTTGACAGGAAATATCGCATACTGTCTTATTGCAGTCACCAAAAATATCTCTGATTATCCTAATTTTCTTGTCAAAGTCGTATGCGCTTTGAATGATTATTGAGTATGTGAATCAGGGAGAATGAGCTAAGTTTGTTGCCTGTGAACAGGTGCCAAGTTTATCTGAGAAGGTAGAGTTTAGTTTCAATGATACCGCAGCATTGGTAGAAGATTCTTCAGAAAGTTGTAAACATAGTTCTGGTGAGCAGGTACCGGGTGGAATTGAAAGATCTAGTTTTAATTTCCCTGAAGATATTTTAGGCTCTGATTTGAAGAGTGACGATCCTTGGCAATTGAGAAGATACGGGTCCATGGCTGCACGCCTGCTTCAGAATGTTCAAATCCCTGATTAGTCAGGACCAGAAGACGTTTATGTGGGATTTCTGTATTTTCAGTTTCCCTTCCAAATATGTAGTTCTAGAATCCCATTGATGACTCCCATTTTATGTTGAAAGTTGCTTTTAGGGCAATTTGAATTGCTTTATGAATTCCCTGGTTCAGGTCTTGCTGCCCATGAAGATAGCTCCTATTTTATTGTTAAAACTGCTTGTTGGTGCTGCTTGAATTCCTTGACACAAGCCTGGTTCATTTCGTGCTCCCCATAGAAGATTAGAGTCCCATGTAGGTGTGCACTGTGTAGTGTGTGACAAGTAAACATGAAAAAGGACATGCTTCCACAATTGGGGATGTACCATTGAGGAGATTTAGACGATTAACTGACACAACAAGAGAACTTGGCTGGTCAAACACTGGATTTGTTAACTCAAAGGAGACTTTTTCTTTTTGAAGGTTTCTTAGCAGACAACATAAGCTTTATCTGATTCTCTACAGGCTGTCAACTGGAAGACAGTTTCCATAAACCTTGGAATTTGTAGAAGTATAGGATGTTCATAAGTCAATCCTCTATGCTTATTTAGGCTCATTTACTGCATTCTCGGTGTGCATTGATGTCTCCCTTGCTTTTTTCAAGTCCCTATGATTATTGCAATCATGCAAGTCGATAGTGATTGCAAATGCAAATATCGTCATCTGGCATTTCATGGAGGGATCAATTGAACAAAGAACCATTTCCTGCCTTTTTCTTTCAAGTCTGACATCAATTAGGCTGTAAAATTATATCGAAGCCTGCAGATATTTAGAAAAATGAATACTAAAAGCTATCTTAAAGATTAAATTCAAGTAGATTGATGCAGGTAGAATGTGCCAATCTCTAAAATTACATGAGCAGTGGGAGCAATTTGAGCAAAATATACATACACCATGTTTTGTAACAAACCATGAATTGTATTCGTGATATTTGTTTTAGAATGAAATGATCATGTCACAACATTGTACATTCTTCAAGAGGCAGAGAAAATGAAGACTCTGTATGGATTGGCAGTTGTAAATGTCACAATCTTTCATTTCACGGAAGGATCAGGTCAACAAAGCCTATCCCTCACCTCCTTTGCTAATTGATTTCACGGTTCAATTGTTAATGCTACAATCAAATTATGCTGTTCCCTATGGATATTTAGAAATTAGACTACTAAAAGGTTAAACTGAAGTAGAATGAAGCAGGCAGATTCTGCCAATAGGTAAAATTCTATTCAAGAAGTTCCCTTAAAATAGATCTGCATGATGTTTCCTTATTACCCTTGAATCGGATCCATGATATTTTGTCTTTAGAAGGAACGATGAAATTAGAAACTGGGTCAGCGTGCCATCTTCAAAAGGCAGAGAAAATGAAGGAAACTCAATTGAATTGAGAAAAATGTCGATAGTATTGAATCGCTTTCCTCAGGTGGTAGAGTCTATGAATTAAAAGATTTGACTTTAGAAACCCGCGAGCTATTGGACATGCTGTCATCTTGGCCTAGGGCTTTGTAAATGTATAATGGATCATCCCTAGAACAAATTGGGATCATTGGGCAGACCCATCTGTTTTTAAACTGGGGCTCAATTAGCTCAATTGAATACAAAAGCCAGTTTGTAGATTATTTAGTCATCATTCTTCGTCGTAGGTCCTATATAAATATTTTCTTTGGGTACATTATATTCCTCTCATTGTGATAGATGCAATGGCAAGTTACTCTTCAAACTAGGGTTGCATTGGTCTTCCTTCACATATTTGATTTGCTTCTCTGTGGCTCGTAAGGCACTTGATCTTTATTATTTTTTTCCTATTATTTACTCAAAAAGTGAATGTGGATTTTACTTCAAAATTTTTATATGATGTATCTAGATCAAATTTGGTCCCAGTGCTGCCGAACTGTAATGGTATAAGTTACAAGAAAATGACTGGCAGTTGCATCAAGTAGTTTGGTTGGAAGCATATCAGTGACAATTGCAATTGCTAGATGCCTGGTTGGGATGTTTGCATGTCCAGTTGCAACATCTGCTGGTTTCCTAGTTCAAATTGCCCGCAGGTCAGATATCAACATGTAGCCATCTAGTTACAGCTTTGTAACTGAATTTTATTGCTAGCCATAATAGTTCTGATCTTATTTTATTGTTATCAATATGTAGCCATCTAGTTACAGCTTTATCATTGAATATTATTGCTAGCCATAATAGTTCTGATTTTATTTTATTGTTATCTTCTAAATCTTTTCATACAATCTCAGAAGAAATATTAGAGAAACAATATTCCAGTGTTAATTTATGATGGGCCTCCATTTTGACACCTTTTTGCCTCTTTTACGACCTATGCCATATATATCTTTTTGCCTCTTTTATGTGCTTGAGACTCATTTCTTACCTTATCACAACTTTCCGATCCATAAGTGCCATTTATTTTCTTATTTTCCTTTTTATAGTTAAGTGAAAGTATGCTTTAAAGTTTTCCTTGAAATATATATATATATATATATATATATAGAGAGAGAGAGAGAGAGAGAGAGAGAGAGAGAGAGAGAGGGGTAAGAATTCGCAGGAAACCCCGAGTACTTCCCCACTTCGTGGATGGTAAACGGGGTAAACCGTCGACCCTGATTACAGGGCCTAACCCCAAGGGATAACAAGAGATTCGAACCCGTGACCTCCGTCGGGGATAGCTTCACGTCTGGCTTAGAACAACTTGAGCTAACCCTTGGGGCTTATTATTGTTGAATTTTCAATGAGCTATGGCTCATGTATTCTCTTTAAATTTTCTGTTTAACTATTACTTGAACCATAACTACTGCAGCAAACCAAGATCACAAGAAGAATAACCATGCACAAGAACACAAGAAGTATCCTGGGAAGCCCTTCTCAACAAGGGAAGAAAACCCAACCAATCCTTTGCTATATTCCTCAAGAGAAAGACCTCCCATGCCATCACCAAACCTAGCACACAAGAGGGTGCTGTAATTTTCATAATTTCAGACCACAACTTGTGAAATCATGAGATGACACAATGTTAAGTGTGTTTCCTCAATGTGGATTCACCTTTATTTATATAAGACTTGTTACATCAAATGATGTGTCTTTTGGCACAATAGGGCTGACTTCAATAACTCAAAATATAATTAATAATTACCATATTAATTATCTTTGATATTAATTATCTTTTACATTAAGGCAGGGCCGACCTGTACCCTTTACATTACAAATAGGTTTACAGGTAAGTCTAACTCTTGAACAATATAGAAATGGATCTCATACACCCACTAGTGCTCAACCACTAGGAGCACATCCATAAGGATGTCCATAACTCTATCTCACCGTGTCTCACAAGAGAACCACACTCACTAGTGCTCAACCACTAGGATCACGTTCACCTGTGCTCGTCCACAGGCACGTCCACTCAACAGATCTTTTTTCCCACTACATTACAAAGGAGAGTCATCTGGAGTTCATCATCTCAACTCTCTGCTCAGAGGAGGCTAATAGATCGTCTTCATCTCTGTCTCATAATGATGCACCCAACTCATGGGAATTCACACGTTCACCTTGTGCTCAGCCACATGCATGTCCAACTCAACATATCTCCTTTCTCACTGCGTTACACAGGAGAATCGTCTGGAGTTCTTCTCAACTCTCCGTAAGGACGAGGTCATCTCTACGTTCCAACTCTGTCTCAGATAAGAACCACACATCCATCTCAGGGGCTCTCTCTCATGTTGACTCAATCAGTCTGTGTCTTGGAGAATGTCTCATGCAACTGTAATGATCAACAATTATAAGTAGGAAACGGATTCGTCAGAACGCTCTCAGGCCTTCACCCTCAAGAACTGTAAATGTCACAGACGGGACATTCATTGAGAGACGGGTGGGAGCGGAGTCCCAACCATCACAGTATTCACGCTTTGGCCTGAGAGCCATAGTTCATTTTCCGGATTTGTGTGCTTGTTTGTATAGGATTCTACGTAGACTAAGACATACAACCTATGGAACAAATTTTGTTCAAGTAAGGTCGTGAAATTATTAAATATATATATGTGTGCTCATAATTGATTTAGTGACTAAAGATTATAAAAAGAATTAGCATTTATAGGTTAGCGTATGAAGATATCTTGGATACACAAAGGGTCGACCTTCATACATAAAAAATATTCCAAGAAGGGGGCAACTCACACATGTGGCCAATAGGCAGTAACCATTCGATTAAAGAACAACTAAATTGGTTGAAAGGAATCTGTGCTCTGATTGGTTGAGCATGGTGATTGTTGTGCGTGGGAAAGTCAGAAGGACCGAGCATCAATTTAGTTTCATTTCTGTTTTGAATTGCTGCTACATTATAAGGGTCTCTTGCTCCATTCCTGGAGTAGGTGGGCTCCCTTTCTTTGTATATATATATATATATATATATATATATATATATATATATGTGCTGCTCATGAGAGCATGGTAATCATTAGAGAAGTATGGATGCACTCTAGAATTCTGTTGTAAACACTATCATTTTCAGACTTTGATAAATATATGTCTGTTGGTTATGAGTGAGATCTTCCAATAATTTCTGCCTTGGTGAATTCATGAGCTCAGACACAGACTGAGCCTTGAGGAAAATATGATCCAATGAAAAAGGGAAAATGACATTGCTAATCAACTTTTCTATTTTCATGTTAATAGTATATAGTTGAAACATCTAGGAGATATTTGAATATTTGAAAATAAAGATTTTAATTTTGAGAAGGTTTGCAAGATCAAAATAATTTTTTTAGGAAGCAATGTCTTAACTAGAACAAGCTCCTAAAAAGATGGTTGAACTTTTGGAATAGAGTAAATTGATTAGTGGAAAAACTCAACATATTTTTCATTGAAATTATTTCCCAAATTAGGTAAGAATTTTCTCTAAAGTTATAGTCCCACCTAGTTGATGAGAACTTCAATCATCAAGGTCAAACTTTGTGTCACCTTTAAAAGATAAAAACATTAGAAAGATTGGGTTTGCAAACTTATTAACTCACTCCTTTCAAAATCTAGACTTCAAGGATTGCAAGAAGACTCCAAAAATTACAAGAAGATATTAGTATTAGAGGAAAGGTAAAGTAAAGTCCCCTCAATTATTGAGAGGAAGCAACTTAAAACATGGACTATTCAATGAAAAAGGAAGGGGATTCTTCTTTACATGGAAATATACACGATTTTTTTTTTCTAGATTTAGTGAATGAATATTGCTCCTACTTCAAAGAAAAGTCTTTGCTTTATATTCATATTTTGATTTATTAAGTTTAGAGTTTTAAAAAGCTCCACAATTTTCATAAGAATTTCTCTTTTTGAGAATTTCAAGAAAACAATATCCAATTAAGTCAATACAAAATGAGGAGAAAAGTAAATTGATCGATAAAAACAAATAAAATATGAACGAAGATGTATTTTGTTGAAATAATGTAACTGCAAAGAGTATTCTTATTATTATTTGATATATTATTCATTGGATCAATCCCCATTGTGGATTGATCATGTCGCCTATTGTAAAAGGACCAAATCCCCTTTTGTGGATTGGTCATAATGTAATTGTAATAGGCAAAAAGAAAAGTCGGCCCCATGATATATTAAAAAGGCCTCGAAATATAATAAAGGTGGTTATAACCACCCAATTTGAGGAGTCGGCCCTGCCAGTGAAGAGACACTTCACACATGCCAGATTTGTATAAATACGGAGGCTAGCGCCTCACTTAGACACACAACTCACTTGCTCATTGAGAGACAAGTTTCAGATCTGCAATTAGAGAAGAAGGAGAGAGAGTGGCGCATCTTTGGGAGAGGATCTTCTGTATTAGTTTGAGTTATCTCTTGGCATTGTATTGGCTATCTATAATAAGGAAGTTTTGTTGGGTTTTCTTCACCTAGAGGGTTTCCCATGATAAATGTTGTGTCTCTTGTGATTGTGTATTTCTTAGTGATCTTGCATTATGCTATTGTTATCTATTGAAATGTAAAGAACTATAATAACGGCTTAAACATTAACATGGTATCAAAGCCAAGCTGAAGAGAGCATATTTCACAAGAGAAAAGTGAAAAACGTCACTGTTACCGTACATGAAAATTAGGGCTTTTTGTTGGTGAGGTATTTCAGCCCTAAAACCATCTAGAAAAGTGCGCCCTCCCCCAAGGATCATTT
>WSFP011467723.1:0-18156 GCA_009831015.1 Picea engelmannii
GGTGCTTGCTGAACATCTTAAGAAGACGAGGTTTTTTCCCGGGTTGGGTTTCCTCTTGAAAAATCTGTGTCTCATACTTGTGAATGAATGTTGTGTGTGTGATTGCTGTTCTTTATGATATATGCTTTATGTTTATAACACTGTTTTTTCACAGTAAAGACTTACTGCCACTAAGATTAATGATTCGAAGTTAAAAATGAGAGAAATGGTTAATAATTTACAATAACTGATTCACCCCCCCCCCTCTCAGTTATTTCATACCTGTAACATGTAGTGGGTTAGACCACAGTCACCCGCGTGCAGTAGAAGGCCAGCAAGCGGTCAACTGCGCCCAGTGAAAGGTTAGGGAGCGGGTTCCTTGATTTAAGTGGTTTTTTGAGGATTTGTTCAGCATGGCTTTGGCTAGGAAGAGGCATGAGTTGGCCTGATGCCAGGTAAACCTGTGTGGTGCATTTTAGGGTTATAACAACTCTGAGTACACAATTGGATGTATTGTAGGACAAACAGAAACAAGCAGAAGCAGAACAAACTTTAGCCATATTTTTCCACAGATGCAGAAAAAAACATCGTCCAAGGGTATGTCCTTTGGATGTGGTTTGGGTTTGCGCTATTTGTGGCAAAGATAACAAGATAGAGCAATTCTCATCACTCCCTAGATTAAAATCTGTCTTTAGAGAAGTAGAAGAGGAAACATAACCATTATACCTTATGGCTCAACGTCACCAATGGAAGGCTCGACCTCTAGGTAAACTACAAGACCCCACCTCTTTCTTTTATGGGTAGTATAATCAACAACAAAATTTTGGAAACACATGGCAGGGCCAACCATTTACTAATCAAAACTGACAACCCCAGCAATATCCAGCTGCAAATTCCACTTGGCCGAGCCAACCCTCTATGAATCCCATCTGGCAGACTCAACCAACTGCAAATTCCCCCTGGACCAATGTACAATACTCTACCCCATCTTGGAAAAACCCAAACAACAACTCCTACCCTTCAAAGTGGTCCAACACAGCTGCCCGAAACCAAAATTGGAACCAAAATTGGCAGCACTCCATGGGGATAACCAATCAACCCATAGAGATGGCCCCTCAAACCCAACCCACTTTGCAAGCCCCACTCCAATTACCCCTAATTCCAATCCTCTTACCCTTTTCCAAGCCCCCCTCCAATTACCCCTCAAACCCAATGCTTGAAATTGGATTTCAATCCTATTCAGTAGGATCTTCGATTTAGAAACTTAATTAATCTGTGAGGAACTTGATCATTGATAAAATCAGATTTACTACACAACTTTAGCCTCTACAAGTTGTCTACATAGACTTTGATAATATTCTTGAAATAGAAGACAAATTCTCGGGTTGATAAATTAATGTTAAACTAAGGTTGTTTTTAAGACATATTTAGAGCCCAACACACTCCACATCCAGGACTTGAACGAATAAGTGACACCAACCCAACAATGATTTCAACAACCCACACTTTTATTGAAGAACTCCACATTTGTGACATTAATGCATAAGTGACACCAACCCAACAATGATTTCATGCCAAGAGAGAAGGCTCATCCATGCCACACAAGGTGGATGAAAAGGTGTGAGAACAATGTTCATCCCTTCGAAAATATTTAGTAGGTTAGGTGCAACTTTGATCAAGACAAATCCATATTGAAAAAATTGATCAATAAGGAAGAAAAAAATTGGAAGTTTGTTGTTCAAACCTCCCCCTTAAAGGGCCCACTGATAATTCCTATAGTTGGACAAGTTGGATGATTTATGTTTGCAAAACTAGAGGATTGATAAATTGATTTACATGGGAACAAAATATTGATGGGGAACTCATATTTAAGTGTTTAAAGTGGAAACACCAAAAAAAATTGCATGTAAACTTGTTATGAGTAACTAGGATAACCCTGGAACCAAGCAAGGAGTTGGATGATAGAGAAACCCTCAAATCTGCATTGGAAGCACATGGGATGAAAGGGACAGGGTACGCGTCAGGAATGAAGTGTCCAAAATAACACTAAGAGGAAGGCCACACATAGGAGGAGAATACTAGAGAGGGAAAGTGAGAATGGTAGTAACATTAGAAAAAGGGTTGACTCCCTACAAACACAAGAGATTAGCGACAACTTGCAACTCTCTCAGCAAAATATGAGAAGGGATTTGTAGAATTGATTTGATACCATGTATCTACACCATACAAAGGTAGTAGTCCAACATTCAGGATGTCAGGACATGATCCCACTGTTAGGTTACCATAATTCAAAGGAGAAGCATCGAAGGACTCGGAAAAACATTTGTTTATCTGTGAAAATATTTGGGAAGTAACATAGATCACAGACAAAGATACTAAACTTGCATGGATAGCGATTATAGTAAGGGATCACACACTAGATTGGTATATGAGTTTAGATACAAACAATCAATTAGGGATAACCATAACGATTGCAAACATCAAAAAAATGTTGATAAATGCGTTCCAGAAGCCAAGTTCAGAAGATCGGTACATGAATGAGATGATAGAAATTAGACAGCAACCAAGAGAATCCAAATGGGAGATTGAACAGAGATTTAAGATACTGAAAAGAAAGTTTAAATATCTCACGACCGATATGCAACACAGGCACTTGTTCGTCAATTCACCATTACCACAGTTAAAATACCCATTATGGAAACAAAAGTTTCAGACATGGGAAAAGGCTCTCTAGGCAGCCCTACAACTGGAATAAAACCAATATTAGAAAACAGATCTAGCCATCAAAGAACTAAAGGAGGATTTGAAGAACTTAACGTTCCAGCTAAATTAGAACAAAATCAAGGATAAACGACAAGTTGTCTGGTGTACCACATGGAGGACGAAAGGACACCAAAAGAACGAATGTCCAACATTCATGCAGTATATGGTAGGAGAATTCCAAATCCATTACCAACACGAAGACTATGGTGAGAAATTCATATGAAACCAGATCACAATCTGTATCATTACCCAATGATGTAGAAATACTAGACATTCCCAAAGAGTTGATATTGCAACCTTTTCAAGTTAGTGGGACATGATGACAAAGATTGTAGAACTATGGATTTGATGCGAGAGAGGACATCAGATGCATATAGGGTGTAGGAAGAAATGATGATTGGGAAATATGAACCACAATTTAGCCAAGTTCCATCCCCATACAACACTACATCAGTAGTATAATATTGTGCAACAACCATATAATACCACGCAACCATAGTACAATACAATGCAACCTCAGTACAATACCACGCAGTACAATTAGGAACCTCAGTACAACATGCCAAGAGGAGATCGAGCTGGCTACAAAGGTGGAGGATGAGTGAGAGGAGGCTTCGAAAGAGGTAGAGGACCAGTGGTATGTCACAATTCTCAACAACCAGGACACTATGCAAGGGAATTTCCACTTCCACCAACAACTTGTATGTATTGTCACGCATCGGACCATGATATGGAAGAATGTTTGACACTATTAGTAAATATCCAGGAAAAGAGGAATCAAAATAATAAAAATGTTCAATGGATTTCAGTAGAACCAAGAGATGAAGGACATAACATCAACATAGTTACGTGTAGAGGAGTTAAAACAGGAAACGATGTAGACCAACAAGAGCCAGCACAACACCAATGGGTGAAGAAGAATGTCGAGCCAAGAAGATAGTTCGATGCGCATAATGAGAAGAACACATTTAAGAAATCCAAACAAGAATTTGTGAATCAAGACACTGCGCCAACTTCGATTGCACAACAAAGCAAGGGAGAGCCATAGAACGAGGTGCCTCCATCATTGGATCATACCAATTAAATGCATCCCATGGGATAAGTAAGTAAAATCAAAGGATTTTTACAATCATGTGTAAAACTATTGAATGATCCACCCACTATCAAAATATTGTAAAATATACTAGAAAAATGTAGCATAGAGATAGAAGGAAAACTATAACAAAAAGCAGTCAATCACCTACATACAAGGAGAAGAACAAGTAGGGAGTTCAGGCTGAATGCCAACATCAAAGATTTCAACATGGGAGATATCATACTAGATCTAGGATATGAAGTCAATGTATTACCAAAGAAGACATGGAAATGTATGGGAGAGCCCACATTTGGATATTCACCTACTCAACTGAAACTAGAAAACCAACACAAAGTCTTACCAATTGGTAGACTGAAAGGAGTGACAATAGACTTGGATGGAGTGCGCACTAAACCAGACTTTGAAGTGATTGAAATAGTGGATGACACAACACCATATCTAGCGTTGCTTGGCTTGGATTGGGCATTTGATAACCAAGACATAATCAATTTAAAGACCTGAAAAATGACATTTGAGTAAGGAGAATATAGCATCATTGCACCATTAGACCCATCAGAAAGGCAAAAGTTTGTCGAAACTACTTTCTTAGACTTAGAGGAAATAAACTAGTTATACAGAACAATTGTGCCTGATGAGGATTATGTAAACCCAACTACATATGCGATACTACGATACTCAGTTGGAGAAGCATCACTTCATGTGTGACAGACTTAGACACAGGTCTAGAAAACTGGCAACAAAGACTACATGAAGTTTCCACAAGAAGGTACGCAAGAATAGACCGTCCAGTAAGATGGGTAGGAACAAAGATAAGGAAACCACCCAGTTTCCATGGAGTAAATGATCTAGAAGAATTATTGGGACAATATGAGGATGAAGTGTTAGAAAATCAGAGACTCTTAGCACTCAATATAGAACTCAAGGAAACACCTACAATATGGTGGGGTGCACAAAAAGAAACAATCAAGGATTGGTACCAGTGTGAGTGGTTATTTCACATAAGGTTTGGCGCAGAACAAAAAAGAAACAAGAAACATAAGTAAGATGGATAGGGGGCACTAGTGGAACTCTTGGAGAAGTGAAGAGGGTAGTGGAAAATGAAACCCCATAGGAATGGCCTCATCATTTTGTACACACCTTAGAAGGCATACAAACAAACTGGTATACAAACCATGAACTGCACATAGGAACTTTGAACTTGACAATACTACAACAAAATTTTATAGGCACTTTCTCATTCGAGTAGGAGAACCCCAACATAGATGCAACTCTTACAAAAATAAGAGGGGGGATATTCATCACAAAACTGGAAATCGAACTCATAAGAGAAGAACAACAACAGAACAAATAGACATTGAAAGAATTGTTTCCATGTTATAATGTGTAGGAAGAAGCACCAGATGAAGATGATTCATGTGATATCCATATTGAGGAAGAATAAGGTGAAAGAGAAGTGGAATATTGACTGCTAGAATAAAAAGTAATTGTTGCGCCAATCAAGATGAAGAAAGTCAACATTAGGGTAGTTGAGAATCCCAAAATGACTAGCATTGGAGACTACTAGGATGAGAAAACAATAGAAAGCATAACAGAGTTACTGCATGAGTAGAACAATTTGTTCCCCACAATGTTTACATAAATGAAGGGTACAACAGGAGAGGTAGGAGAAATGAATATACCACTTAGAGTTGAAGCGATACTGATCAAACAATGACCATACATATTAAACCCGATATACAATAAGAAAGTCAAAGATGAGATCGACAAGATGCTCGAAGCCAAAATCATAGAACCCGTGGAAGAATCAAAATGGATAAGCCCAATGGTATTTTAGGAGAAAAAACAAGTTGATGTAATTATATGCATCGACTTAAGGAAGTTGAATGATGCATGCCTACATGACCCATTCCATACACTTTTCATGGATGAAGTGTTGGACAACATAGGTGGACACAAAGTTTACTCATTCACAGATAGATTCTCAGGATACCACCAGATCAAGATAGTACAAGAAGACAAATATAAGACCACATTTCCTACAGAATGGGGATCCTACCAGTACACAGTCATGCCACTTGGACTGAAGAATGCACCAACAATATTCTCCAGAGTAGTTATCATTGCATTTAAAGAGTTTATCCACCTATTTCTAGAGGTATACTTAGACGATTGGAAAGTCTGTATTTTATTGAAAGACCATGTAGAGGTCTTGCAGATGATGTTAGAAAGATGCAGGTAGTGCCATATTTCATTAAACAAAAAAAAATGTATATTTGGAACACTATTGGGATACTATTGGGCCATATAGTATGCAAACAAGGCTTACTAGTAGATACTACAAAGATTGCAGTAATTGTTAACCTACCACCACCAAAAATAGTCTGTCAACTAAGAGCGACATTGGGCCACACAGAATACTACAGAAAGTTTATCAGAGGGTACGTGCATATCACCGTGCCAATGGAGAAACTGTTAGGGAAAGATAAAAAATTTCAATAGAATGAAGATTGTCAACAAGATCCAGATACTCTGAAAGAAAATATGGTCATCGCACCAATACTAGTATTTCCAGACTGGCAGAAGACATTCTATGTACATGTGGATGCATTAGCGATAGCACTGGGAGCTATTTTGGCACAACCAGGAGCGGGAGATTTGGATAATCCTATAGTATTTGCAAGAATAAAACTATCAGAATCTGAGCAGAAATATAACACTACAGAGAGGGAAGGCCTAGCTATGGTCTACACATTGTAGAAATTTAGACAGTACTTATTGGGAAAACATTTTAAGATGTTGACAGATCAATCAACCCTTAAATACCAAGTCAACAAACCAGTGTTGTGGGGAATAATCTGTCGATGTTTATTAATGTTTCAAGAGTTTGATTTTGAAGTAATAGTCAAGAAATGAAAGTTGAATGCAGGACCAAACCACCTATCAAGGGTTACAAATGGAGAGGAACCTACAATATTAGATGATGACTTTTCAGATGCATAGTTATTTTCAGTCCAAATCGTCGACGAATACTTTGCAGATATCATCATGTACTTGAGCACATGTACTATGCCACAAGAATATAACACCGTATAGAATAAAAACATGGTAGTCTAGGTGGCATACTATCAGTTGATTGCAGGACACTTATACGAAATGGGCGTAGATATCACCTTGCAAAGATACATGCTAGAACATGAAACACCAAGGGTTTTAGCAGAATCCCATGAGGGAATAATAGGAGGAAATTATGCAGGAAAATATATCGCGTAGACAATATTGCACACAATACTATGGTGGCCAAACATTCACAGAGACTCAAATGAGTACTTCCATAGATGTGATGTCTTTCAGAAGGTTGGTAAACCCAACATAAGGGATGCGATGCCATTGTGACCACAGGTAACATTGCATCTATTTGAAAAATGGGAAATCGACTTTGTGGGACCAATCAACGCACCATCCAAAAGAAAAGGAACAAGGTACATTATCACTACGATAGAATACCTGACAAGATGGGCAGAAGCAACACTAGTGAAGGATTGCAGCACAAAAACAACATCACACTTTCTATTTGAATAATTAATCACCATAATTGGTTGCCCAAGAATTTTGATGAGAGACCAAGGAACTCACTTCATTAACAACACTATTAAGGCTATGAATAAATAATTTGAGGTCCATCATAAAAAAAGCACACCATATCATCCACAAGCAAATGGAACAGTAGAAGCATTTAAAAAAATCCTCGAGAATGAACTGACAAAGATATGTAATGTCAAAAAAGATGATTGGGACCTCAAAGTACCAACAATATTGTGGGCATACAAGACCAGATGTGAGAAGTTGACAGGGCACACACCATCCAAACTGATATATGGAAAAGAAGCAGTGGTGCCATTAGAATTCCAGGTACCTATTCTGTGTGTAGAAATGATTACATACATGACAGAACAAGGCACAATAAAGGATAGGCTGAATCAGTTGTTGGTCATGGAGGAAGATCATATCCTAACAGGGTTCCACCAATAAGTTCAAAAGGAAAGGGACAAATCTTTGCATGACATACACATCAATAAGAAAAATTTCAAAGAAGGAGACTTAGTGTTGATGTATGACAACAAATCCATTCATCATCCAGAAAAACTCAAAATGCACTGGTTAGGGTTGTACAAAGTAAAAACTGTCACAAATGGGGGAGATATATAGTTTAAATAATTAGGAGGCGCAGAACTCAGAGGGATGATCAATGGGAGTTGACTGAAGCTGTACAAGGGCAGTCGAACACCCATAATTTGAAATTTACCACGCATTAAGAAAACAAAAAAGAGAAGGATAGTAAATGGTACCAACAGAGGTACAATGCATTGAAAGGAGAAAGAGCACACACACATAGGAATACAAACCTGGTGAAGACAAGGCCAATGGATGGTTCACAACGGAAACAAGCGGGAAAAATAAAGACTACAAAATAAGTACTAAATGATGAAGGCAAGTGGACTTGAATGCTAGAAAGGACCAAAGGGATTCTGCATTAATCACACCAACTAGAGATGATGAGGGGCAGTAATTGCAAGTACAAAGGAACCAAAGGTTCATTGAATCCCTAATAAATGTAGTGTCTTTGACAAACTTCATAGGATGCCCATACAAAGCAGGGACATAGGAACCAAAAGCCTATTGTGAAATAAGAAGAGATAGAGAGCGATCGAGCATACAAAGCACATAGAGAAGTTCATATAGGTTTTAGAGACCACTAAGCTCAAAGTATGATCAAATTTCATCACCATGGAACCACCTAAACAAGCCGAACCAAGCCAGGCTACCAAAAAATTCAAAGTTAGGACTAGAGCACAAGTACAATCGCAGGAAAATGAACAACAGCCACAAGAAGTCATCAATATAAATGAAATCCCATCACCAGATACAACACTAATTAAACCCACACCCATTGTGGAGGAAACCCAAGAAACAAAAATATCAGGCATGAACGTGGATACATCGATAGAGGAACAAGGTCGACAGAATGAGGGCATGAGCAGCCAGGCGAAACCAGTAAACCCTGAAGAGGCCCCAAGAGTCAATGGGACAACTACAAATAAGGAAGCATTGGTTGAGCCAGATGAATATCATACACCTATGTCAGACCATCCACAAGAGGGAGCAGTGGAAGATGTCATGGTCTGGTCAAAAAAATATGACAAAGAACGACCAATGGAGGTTGGAACTTCGAGTCATCCACCACCATGAAAGTACCAACACACAATACCTAGGTCACTGCACAAAAAACCTATCGCAACAATTTTTTTTCCATGCATACCAGAAGGGGTACGGGTGAAAACAAATTTTCTAGGATATGTAGAAAAACTAAAGTATTCATACCATGATGTAACAGAAACAGACAAGTTCCTGGAGTTTGCAAAGCAAGTCTACCTACAGACTGTGGGTCTAGATCCATTTGGGGCACCGGTTCATCAACCACTCCAGTGGGTAGTAGGATTGGAAAAAACTTAGATTTTAGGTATGTTGGAAATAACACACTTTGGAAGAGGATAGTACGCAAACAATTGCGTCAAACAATTGTTGGCGGTCACACATGGCGGAGAGATATGGCTGGAAAAGATCATATCAATAGACTTAGAGATTATTGCACACATCATAGGGGTTCCATCATGTGGCATGTATCATGAATAGTCTCTCGACGAAAAAACAAAGGAGAAACCACTCACCGAGGAGATGAAAAATAAATACAACACTTATAGGGGGGCATGTAGAATCATCATCAAACGGATTAGTGACATCGGGACAAAAATGGTTGAAAAAATCATGGCCTGCAAGCTGCTCATAAAATTCCATAAGGAGGAAGTCCCAACTGGGGTTGTTGCAGTTGCAACACAATGTGTTGTGGGCACCACAGTCAGATGGGCCCCTTATCTTTTGAATTTTTTTCTAGGTCACTGCAAGGATGCACAGGATCTGGGAACAAAATTTCATTACTCATGGCTACTCATGTTGATCACCATCATGGAATGGAAGGAACCTAAATATGTATTTTTGCCACCAGACCCAAACCAAATCATGGAGCAAGATATTTATCACTCGGTGCCTCTTCAGATGCCAGGAACAAAAATATGAACGCATGCATATTCAAAGGATATCTCCGCGACCTACAATAGACCATCACCAACTTCTAGAGAATAACACCATAGGGTGTTTCATATTATTGATACATAGCTAACTTCAAGGCCACTCGACATCCGAAGGGGATCCAGGTGTGAAAGGACCTTTGGGGCTCTAAATATGTCCTAAAAACAACCTCTATGCATTAGTTGAAGATAGGCGCTGGCACAAGCATTTTACTTGTTGCCTATGTAGGTTCTTACCTTCTATTTTCAATACCCGACCTCCAGAGATGCAACACATGTAAAGGAACAAAAACCGTAAAGGGAATAATAGTTGTTCTATTCAAATGAATGACACTTCATGTAAAGGTAACAACAATTGTAACAAGGGAACAACAGTCATTACATTGGGTCGAACTAATGTTGAATTAATTTCATTGTAGTATTTTCCCAACTATCTAATTTGTCAACCCGAGGTTCATAAACTGACAAAGCACACACAAAGTATATGCAATATTGAAGAGGGACTAATATAATCTAATGTTTAATCTATGCATGAAATTGAATCATTAATATAATGCAGGAAATTGAAACACACGACCTGGAATTGAAATTAATCTAGGATTGGGAAATTGCACAAATGAAATTAATCTAGGAATGAGAAATTGCATAAATGAAATTAATCTAGGATTGGGAAATTGCATAAGTGAAATTAATCTAGGAGTGGAGAACTACATGAAGGAAAATAAAGTACAACATGTGAAGAGTTGAATGACACGACAACATATGTGAGCTCACTCAAATGAAGAAATCTTACATTACAATAATCAAATCAATATTCATAACAAAATCATGAAAGCATGAAAACCAAAACTATTAATCAAAGCTAAGAACCCCTTTTTCTTTCAAATTACAAATCTAAGACTAATCCATATTTATACTTGAATCTTAATGACTATTGTTAATGAATACTCTAATTCCATCCTAATTACCACTCAATGATTACTACTCGACCTGAATCCTCATGAAGAGAGAGCACTCTCTTTTATACATGAGAGCCTTGAAGATAAGATAACCATCTCAGAATTACAGATCCACTATTATCTCAACCATTTTCCCATTATTACAAAATATAATCCCTTCAAATCCTCACACATATCTCTCATACATCTTGGATAAGATATTCCAACCAAATCTCCATGATCTTCTCCTTGGAATGGGCTTGAATTATCTCGTCAAAACTTGAAATGGTGGAGGAAGTATTCGAAAAGTCCTTTTGAATTAATCCTTCTCATATTCCTACACATTACAAAGCTCACACAATTTTGAGATATATATGAAAACATGACAATTTTCTAACATTTAATCAGAAATTCCCTTTTAATACTAAAATGAATAAAGTGGAAAATAATAAGGTGAAACCCAAATGTATTTATGAAAATGATATCATGAAGGGTTAATGGGGCGATGAAATGTGAAGAATAATGAAGGGAATGGTGGATGAAAATAGGAAATTTCGGACCCCCAACATACCCCCCATATTAACTTGTTGCATGTCCTCATGCAACCATGAATGGATCTTCTCAAGAAATTTTGGCATCTGAATGTTTGGCTTTGAGTGATGATAAAAAATGTTTCTAGGATGGGATTTACATGAGTAACAACTACCATTTTCTTATGGTTGGTTATTGTATGAAAACCATGAATATAAAGAATCTTGGTTCTTGTGTTAACACCTTTCATTTCATTTATTTGTTCTCTTATTGTTATGATAATAATTTTCCCATATTCTTATTGAAAAATATATGCTATCAAATGTGCATAAGGAAATATCACTGAGTATAAGAAAACCCTTTTTTATATTTTTGAATCATGCCAATATGTATATCAATGCTTATAAAGAAAAGTGCAACAGAGTATCATTGGAAAAGAAATGTTGGTAAATGGTAAGTGAGAGGAAAAATGGAATGATGGTAGTGAAAAAATGGATTAATGATAGTGAATAAAGTCCCCTACCCCCCAACTGAACTGGTTGCATGTCTGCATGCAACTAGCATAAGTCATAGAAGGAAAAAGGAAATGGATCTTGGTGAGGGAATTTTCCAAATTATTCATTGATAGTAGTTGAGGAATTACATGATTAAATTTTCGAAAATAACATACCTCCACTTACCCAAAATGTTGATGAACTATGCAATAGGAATATGGCTGATGTAGTTGTTGGAGCATGGAAGATGTCACTGTTGCAAGATCATGAGAATGTAACTGTGAATGTTGTAGCTACAACTGTTGTATGTTGGATCAGAGAATGTAAAGTCGAGGAATCTGAATTGCTGCTCAATGAATCATGGAAAAGAGGAAGAATGAAAGTGGAACTGTAGTACTCTTAGATAGCTAAAGTCATGTTGTTGTAGCTGTGAAGGAAGTCGAAAAGGTGTATAGTCTTCACCTACTACAACCCAATGGTACACTTCTAATCATGAAAATGGATGTGTCGATGTCGATCAAGAAGAGAAGTCATTTGATTATCGTCCATTAATGAATGTCGTTAACCAAAGAGAGGAAAACTCACCATTGATGTCAATGAGTGCCAAGGTACCTAAGTAAATCTTGCGAAGTTAAAATGAATGAGCTGATGTCGAGCCACATGCAAGATCTGACAATCAAGAGACATAGATGTATTCCCATGATTGTCAGCGAGAGAACTTGCCATTAAGGCATGAAAGCCTCCAGGGACTCAAAAGGAACTCTAGTATCTATCCCAGATAAGGTGTTGAGGTCAATGGGGCAAGACTTGTTGAAAGGTGGGCTTTAAGGAACCCCACATCAGTCAATGCAAGTTTGATAAAAATATTGGTAGGAATATAGGAAATATCTCAATAGCAATGATGTTTATGGCAAGACAATTTAGTCATGGAAAGGAAGTTGGATAGTTTTATTGACAAGGAAAATTAAACTGAAAAATATAAAGAGATGTATGCGACTCCGAAAGATAGGCATGTGTGAAGTCATGAAGGATAATTCAATGGAAAATGGGCTTCAACACAGGGATGAAAAATCTTCTTTGAAGGAGAGATAGGAAGAAATAATTCATGACACTGTTGTGAGGGGAATCTCCCCATGGACTAGCAAATAGAGTTCAGAATCTGCATGCAGATATGACCAAAGAGAAACTACTTTCTACCTTCATCCCTAGATTTAAATCCCCTTTTCTTAGTAAATGCATAGAAAGATCAACCTACCTCGTTCTTGACGTTTGATGTCGATCCTCCATTGTACTTGATTACTTGTTTGCAATACTCCTTCCAAAGCTGACCTGCATCCAAGACAAGAAACAACTATGCATGCATCCTACTTATATACTAACGGGTTAGAAATCCAAAACATGTACTAATCAAGCTATAAAAGTTCATGAATTGGGATGGGAAAAGCATTTTCTTTATTATTTTGAATGAGTCAACTTACAAAAGTTGAGACTAGCCACTGCTCCTCGAACCTGATCCTGGGCTCCTCTTCTATAGTCCTCCAACTGCTTTGCTTTGAATATCATTTGTCACAAGGAAAGGATAAAGGATTGGGACAATGGGAATACATAAATGGGCAGAGTTTCTTTGCTATATTTTTCCTCCTTCCAAATGGGACCCATACCCCTTCTTTTATAGGCTAGAAGGAGCTAGGTATTTGGATGAACCCTCGTCCATGCATGGCCGAGAGTTTTAGTTAACTCACCCATAGCTTTTGTGTTCCATTGGAAACTTTCCTTTTTTCATGCTTTTGTCGGTCCATGTGGGCTGTTTTGGGTCAGCCAGCGTGTACACGCGTGCAGTAATGGAGTAGGGCGCATGGGCCTTTATAAAAGAGGATTTTCAAAGAGTTTCTCAATAGTGCTTTCGAAAAGAAAGGATATGAGATGGCCTGATGCTAGGTAAGCATGTGTGGTGAAATTTAGGGTTATAATAGATGCCCCCTAATGTGTGAGGTCAGAAGAGCATCTGATGGCCAAAATACATTACCAATCTTTACTGATGTGCCGAATAGTTGAGCCCAAGGATCAAGAACCGGGAGGTACCATCTGAAAAATAAAAAATGTCTCACCGAGGTGGGAATACCCTTGCTCGGTATAAAATAGAATCATGGCTACCAATCAAATACATTGTAGATCCATGTCATATAACTATATAAAGAGTAGCCGTGAATAATACACAGCGGAGCTACATCACAAAATCAAAAAGATATACATATAGAGTATCCATCTTCTAGAAGATGATACAGCCTGATGGCTGGAGATGAGATCTTCAGAGCTTGAGCAACAACTTCAAAATCCTCAAAACTTAGGTAGGAGTGTAATAAGAGTGTACAAATGCACTACCCTAGGTCTTTAAGGGCTCATCGATCATGGACTTGATAATCTTGAGGATTAGACTGAAGGCTTCAATGATTTTGAACAAGGACTTGATCAGATGTTTAGGATGGATGGGTATGAGGACAAGAGACATATTGCAGAAGGTTCGACTCAGGCTTAGTGACAAACTTCCCTTGGATAATAGCACAACAAATGATGAGACTCGGGCAGCATGGCCTTAATCATAAGTCTACGAAGTAGAAGACAATGCAAACTCTCCATATGTTTGGAAGGATAACCAAACGGTGGAGGACACAACTCTATATAGAGAGAAAAATCTTTCTAAGGTCGTACTACATCCCATAGTCTGATGAACAAATGGACAGATATGCTTTATCCAAGGGAGACTCATTATGCTGTCAATAAAGAAAACACTTTTCCCTTCCTCTTTTTGGGGTATATTTGATTTTTTTTTTCTTTTCAATAATTGTCGAAAAAGAATAAAGGAATATTACATTACAAAGGAGGAATGAGTGTTGCAAACATAGAAGATCAAGGCACAAGGACAAGACTGATGTTCTAGTAGGATGATACTCGGGAAAAATCCTCTGGGGGCCAAAGGAGTTAAGACACAGAAGCAAACTGTTACAAGGCTGGCGTATAAAGTATGCAATCACGGTTAACAAAACACACAATGGTAACGTCCTTCGATTTAATTTTAACGAGTCCAGAGAAGGTAAGCTCGATGGTTTTTCATGTTTAGAGAGTCTAGAAAAACATAAAAGGAGACTCCATTGGGGTACCTTTTTTGAAGGTAGTCTAGTCAGTTCGAAAAAGGGATAAACTAGCACCAACAAGACGTCTATTCAAAACCATTTTAACGAGTGTGATAAAGACAAGATCACTCAGCCATTTTTTCATTTTTAAGGAGTCTAAAGAAAGCTTAACTATGGAATCTGTCAGGAATGTTCTTCTGGACCAATTTTAACAACTGTGAAAGAATAAGGTCACTCGACAATCTTTTCAATTTTAGGAAGTCTGAAAAGAGCTTAACTATGGACTCCGTGGGAGTTCCTTCTTCATAAGTTTAGTCCCTCAGGCCCAAAAAAGAGATAAAATTATACCTGAGAGTACTCTTCTATAGAGATGAAGTTCCATAGAGTATACCTTTTTTCATATAGTTGACCATCCGGACCGAAAAAGGGGTAAACTATTGTTGGACAGACGTGACTTCAAATTTCAGATTAATGAGCGTGAAAGGCCACAAGATCTCTCGACAATATTTTCATGTTGAGAGGGTCTAAAAAGGGCTTAAAAGAAGACCCATTATTTTTTGGGAGTCCTGAGGGTAAGATCAAGAGCGAAGAAGAATCATGCAAGTGAGGTTCAAAATCATATTCAGGAAATACTATAAGGACTCCCGAGCCTACAGTGTTTTAGAGATGGCATGGAAACCATAATGCAGCCAGGACCTACCTAGGGCATCCATGTTCTGGTAAGATCTACTACCAAGTTGTTACCCTTCTAAAGCAGATATGATGGTTCTGTGTCACAACCTGATGGGATCGATCCTATGGAAGAGGAAAAAGACAACGAGACACAAAAGTCGGGGTAGTAACCTAACCTATATGCTCAAGTTGATTCTTGGAAAAAATTTCATGGACCATCAAAGTTTCCTCAAAACTCAAAAAAAATGTCCCAATACCTGATCAAGTCCCTACCATATAACTCCTAAATCACTCTAAATGGTTTTTGGTATAAATAAAATGATAAGGGAGGCAAAAAAAGTGAATGTCTATAAATAGAAGCTGGTAGCTCATTATCACCATTGCTGATTTGGAAATTGACTCTGGAGCCAAAAGATCCCCTTTGATAAAAATGGTGATTTAGGGAGCTACAGTGGACGAAATGAATTTCCGTCTAGACCAAGTAAGTACAAACTCCCCTATCTAGCTATTCAATTCTTTACTTTGGTTTTTTATTTCATGTTTTGGGTGGGCGTCGACCTTTAAAAGGTCGGCCCTAGGTCCACGCGGGCTGTCTCTGGACAGGCCGCGTGTACACTCGGGCAGAGTAAAACCTACCCGCGTTTACACGTGAACGTAACCTAGACAACACACCTGGACCCCTCTTTATAGACAAAAATAAATAAAGAGAACTCACTCACCCTCCTGAACTTGGTTGTTTTGGCAGGATGTATGTCCACTGGAGGGAAAGGGAGCATGAAGAAGTTAGTGAGTTGGTTGTGGGAGAGCCGAATGTCGTGGCCCCATTGATGCAATGTGGTTTGCTAAAGTTCTTCCTGTGTCCATTTATGCAAGCACAACCAAGGCTATTGAATGCCTTGGTTGACTATTGACACCCTGATGCAGAGGCCTTCACGCTAGAGGGGTAATCACTGGTGCCCACCACTGAGGATATCTACTTTTTGACTGGCCTCTCAAGGAGAGGGGAACCAATCAATTTTAGGACGTTTCCATCGGGGCCACATAACATAGAAAAACTGATAGCCCTGCACTGTGAGGTTGGGATAAACCATGTGAGCTCCCAGGTGCCCATAAGTAAGATCA
Source organism: Picea engelmannii (assembly GCA_009831015.1). Taxonomy (NCBI): domain Eukaryota; kingdom Viridiplantae; phylum Streptophyta; class Pinopsida; order Pinales; family Pinaceae; genus Picea; species Picea engelmannii. The sequence continues at coordinate 16,870 of WSFP011467723.1, forward strand.
CTAACCTATCACTGCAAGCAATATTATTTCTCATTGGGCAGATTACTGGTTCAACAGCCTTGCATCAGGCATCTTGTGCATAGATGAATTGTTCTATCCAGTGCTTGAATGCACAAATTTTTGAATGGAGTACCACACTACTGGAGTGTATGAAGAGGTAATTGACAAATTGCCATCAGCGGACACAGAGGAACTTTGGGTTTGGGACTATCTTGTGTTCATTCTTTTTCGAGAGAGTTCTGATCTTTAGTCTTTGGGAAGTGGTATGAGGACATCAAGCCTCTTTTCCTGTTGTATGTAGATGGGCAGTATTACTGCTGCAACAGGGTGGTGGAAGAATCAACGAGTCCTTCGATGATGACTTTTTTGCATGGTTGTCCCAACAAATCCCTGTGATCGAGGATTACCCATATGTAGGGTTAGAATTTTGTAGAGATCCTGAGATACCCGTGCCTCCTAGTGAGGAGTGAGGGGAGATGGGTAAGTCTCCACCTTTGTATTTTTTTTGTTGTATATGTAATTTTTATGTCGTTTTTGTTGTATATATCATTTTTTTTATATGCCAGAGTATTTGACATATATACATTTGTCGCATGAAGATGTGGGACCAGTGCGACCTGCCGATTAAGCATGGAACAGGCGTCATCCTCGGCCAGGGGCCACAACTGCTGTTGCCGGGGGACTAGCAGTAGAAGCATACCTCTTAGTCAAGGAGGCCGAGAGAGTACTCAGATGAGTTGAGTGGAACTTTACTGCACTCACTCGCATAGTTTCGATGGCGGAGATTGAGGACCTGCCACCATCCATGCAACCTCATGTAGTGGGGGCACCTCGGACGTGGGTCCGATTGTTTAGGCGTTCATCCCATGATGTGGACCAGTATAACAGGGACCATAAGCCATGAACCTATTTAGACTTTTTACGTGCCATGAGAACTACTTGTACATATTTTTTGAGGGCATAAGCCCAGTGACTCGTTTATTGGTCCTATTTTTGAGGTGCTTGCATCCATCTATGTACTCTAGTTACTTTTATGATATTATATATGGTTTTTCGGTCTCTTGTGTCTTATGGATCATGTTTGAAAAAATGTATTTACATGCTTATGTCAATGTTCTTTCAAGTGTGTGCGAGATGCCAATCTAAAATTTGATTAGCTAGAGTATCTGTAATTTGGTTTAATCTCCTAGGAACATGAAAATATGTAATATAATCAAAGTTTCGTTCTAAGAGATGTACCCTAAGGAATTGATGGTGTAAAGTTGGATCATGAACCCAGTATACTCT
>ML876791.1:0-12031 GCA_009831015.1 Picea engelmannii
AGATGGACAGTCAAAATCCATTGCTGCCAAGTTCTGAAAACACAGAAAATTCAGGACAGCAAGTACCTCAAACTATTCTTCCCAGATTTCAAGTACAAAGACAACCTGAACATTCTCAGGATAACTCAACTTCCAGCAGAGAATCATTCTCTGAACCACAAAATCAAAGAACTCGAAGTTTGATAGAAATCCATCAGCAGTTGGATGACTTTGAACAACACAATCTTTTTGCTTTAATGTCATGTCAACCTACATCTTTTAAGGAAGCAACTAAGGAGCCACATTGGGTTCAAGCCATGAACCAAGAAATTGACTGCATTGAGAAGAACAAGACATGGGATCTTGTTGATTTTCCAAGTCACAAGAAGAGTATTGGTGTCAAGTGGGTTTACAAAACTAAACTCAATGAAAAAGGGCAGATCGAAAAACACAAGGCAAGACTTGTTGCCAAAGGATTCTCACAACAACAAGGTACTGATTATGGTGAAACTTTTTCTCCAGTAGCAAGATTAGACACTGTAAGGACTCTATTGGCCATAGCAGCCCAACACAAATGGCAAGTATACCAGATGGATGTCAAGTCAGCATTCCTGAATGGTCTTTTAGAAGAAGAAGTTTATGTCTATCAACCACCTGGATTTGAAGTCCAAAAGCACCCAGCCAAAGTATATCGGTTGAAGAAAGCCTTGTATGGATTAAAGAAAGATCCAAGAGCTTGGTACAACAGAATTGGCACTTATATGATCAAAAGTGGTTTCAGCAGAAGCCAAAATGAGCCAACTCTTTACACCAAAATAGATCAACACGGTAAAATTTTGATTGTATGTTTATATGTTGATGACATGATCTATACAGGAAATCTTGAGTTAACAAATTTTAAACATGCCATGCAATCTAAGTTTGAGATGACAGATCTTGGCATAATGAAATATTTTTTAGGGATTGAGGTTAATCAATCAACCAAAGGCATTTTTGTCTGTCAGCAAAAGTATGTAGCAGACATCATCAAAAGATTTCGCATGGAAGGATGCAATCCAGCAGAAACCCCTATACCCCTAGGCACAAAATTGAGCAAGAATGATGAAGGTCCTCCAGTGGACTCTACCCTGTACAAAATTTTAGTAGGCAGTTTGTTGTATCTTACAACAACTAGGCCTGACATTATGTATGCAACCAACCTTGTTTCTAGATTCATGGAGTCCCCCAAAGATTCTCATTGGAAAATGGCGAAATGAATTCTGAGATATGTTGCAGGAACTCTCAATTTCAGCTTATGGTACACTAAATCTGATAGTAATCAACTTTCTGGTTACACAGACAGTAATTTTGTAGGCAGCCTAGATGATAGGAAAAGCACATCTGGACATGTTTTTCACCTGGGCTCGAACCTTATATCATGGGAATCAAAGAAGCAGCCAATTGTTTCAATATCTTTTGCAGAGGCAGAGTATGTCGCTGCTACCTCAGCTTCCTGTCAAGCTGTGTCACTGAGAAGAATATTGAAATATATGTCACATACAGAAAAGGATCCAACTCTTATATTCTGTGATAATACTTCAGCAATTGCTTTATCCAAAAATCATGTGTTTCACAAGAAAAGCAAACACATTGACACTCATTTTCATTTCATACGTGAGATAGTCAATAATGGTGATATTGTACTACAATTTTGTGGTTCTCGATATCATCTTGCTGATATCTTTACAAAGCCACTGGGAAAATCGGTTTTTGATTTTCAGAGACAACACTTAGGCATAACCAGTGCTAATGTTTGTAACTGTTGAGTTTAAGAGGGAGTGTTAAATATAATGTAACCTCAACAGGCTGAATGTACACTGCTAGCTGTCCTGGCCAGCTGTACTTTCTATTCTTGATTTTCTTGAGCCTATTTAGCTCAATTATTTCCCTTTGCATTGCATTTTTTTACTTCTTCATGTACTCGTTTTGTACTCTTCTTCATATATTCTAATATATTGTTTTCTGTTCTTTCTTTTCTCTCTGCATTTCTTGCTTCACAATTTATCAATATTTAGCATTATGCTTTGATATAGCTAATGTGGTTATATATTGTTAAGTGATAGTTAGATTGTAATTTGGGATTATTTAGAATTTCCCTTTTAGATTGTGATTAATGGTTAAATGAGATTAGTGAGTATTGCCCCAAGTAGAGATTAAGCTTGCTAAATTAAGGAAATACCATATTATTTGTCAATGTCATATAATTTCGATTAAATGTATTACTTTCAAGGGAACACTGTAATAATATAGTGAGTAAATGTTATATCTCCTTTAATCAAATCACAGTGTTATGATATTCAGTTTTAATGCCTAGCCTCTCATATTTTCTCTATTGATCATCTAGTGGAATGACCAGTTCTGTTGGTTAAATGTTATATAGTATCAAGTGTTAATGTCTTACACGTTATTCCCAACTATGATTGCATTAAGGTTTAAATTGATGGTACGTTGATGACCCAACTATTATTTAGACTTTCTCACTTGATACACTTTTAATGTTAATTTAGATTGGCGTACATTGACCTAATTGCAATCAGACTTGTTGATTTTTATGTTAATATAGAATTGTAATTTATGGACTAATTGGAATTGACTTACTATTGGATGAGTAACCAATGTTAAACATGATGGTTAGTTGGACTATTTTAGACGTGATCAATGGTTGGGTTGTTGACGAAGTCTCTTTTAGCTTGTGCTTCCCAGCGAGGGTGTTGTTGTTTATTATTAATTAACGTTTGTACTTGGTTTTGTAAAGGTTTAATGTGATTGGTTTTCTCACTGTAAGGGTTATAGTTACTTGTGTAATTAATTTTGGGTGCGTTGGGTTGTTAGGATGATTGTCCTTAGCTTAGTTGGCTTGGTCTGCTTGTGTCGGGCGGGATGTAGACACCTCCTTGTTCCTCATAACAGTTTCCATCCTTGAGACCTTAAATGGTCAATATCGATGGGAACCTAGGCTTGAGCATTGCTTATGTGTCCTGGAGGTCCTAACCATTGTAGGGTAGGACGGGCGAGTATTCATTCTTATTCTTCATCGGTTGAACGTCGAACATTTCTTCCAGGTGCTTGATGTGATTTTATGTTAGGTCGTTATGTTTGTTGTGGCATGAGTTGCATGCATTGTGTTTTTCATCCTGTTGCGATGTTGAGAATAATGTCATTATCACCTTCCTACATAAACACACACAAAAAAAAAATTGCACTTGTTATGTGAGGCTTGTTGTCATAATGAAATGGGAGGTTTGTTACATATGGTATCAGAGCGGGTTCAACCTGCAACTTGGGATCACTACGGATTTCGTTCATATGATTTGATTATAAGGTTACTGATTGAGTTGACTTGTATTTGTGCAGGTAATCATGGTTAGAGGACGTCGCGGAGGCAGACGACGGGGTGCTAGGGGAGGAGGCGCGACGCCTCTAGTAGCATCCACGCCCGAGGGATCTAGCCCCTAGGAAGACGAGCAGGTTGTCGGACAGGAGCAGATAGCAGTTGGTCATGTGGTTAGAATGATGAGATCTTTTCAGTGTATGTCTGAGGCACTGATCAACCGTTTGGACAGAGATGAGGCCAGGGCGTCGACACCCCCTGAGGTTCTATCGTGCACTTTTTTCGGTACTGGTATCATTCACAGTGAGCTCAAGAAGTTCAAATTTCCTGAGTTCTTTGGTGCCCCGGACAACACAGCCGCCGAGGCATGGTTGGAGAATATGGCGATGTGCTTTGCACTTCGCGATTATAACTCCAATATGAAGGTCTCCATGGCGTTCTTTCAACTAAAGGGGAGCACTCTTCTATGGTGGAAGACATTCCTACCGCAGCTGAACATGGCTATCGAAGACATGTCATGGGAACTGTTCGAGGAACAGTTTCGAGAGAAGTACCTTTCATAGGAATTCATTGAGCGTCAGCTCAATGAGTTCAATGCTTACGACAGGGAAGTCGTACAGTGCTCGAGTACGAGGCCCATTTTATGGAGCTGCTCTGGTATGCTCCGCATCTTAACACTGAGAAACTTAAGGTCAACAGGTTCGTGTTCGGCCCTAACGACAACTTACGTGCAAAGGTTAGGATTTTGATGCCTAAAACCTTGCATGATGTCGTCCAAAAGGCCCTCATAGCAGAGGTGGAGATTATCAGTGGGGTTGAGACCAGGAATCTAGCGAGACCAGTAGGGCAGGTGTCATCTGGAGCACAGTAGTATCAGACACCAGCCAAACATACACCGGGATATCGTGGCTTCTTGAGGGGATCCACTTTCACTACACCTTGACGATCGACGCCTCAATAGCAGCCACCTGATCGAGGACCATAACATTAGCAGCAGTGTCGACCGTAGTAGCAACAATTTAGGCGTGTTCAATAGAATAGACCAGGATTCCAGGCTAGTGGGTCGTCATCTTCTACTTCGGGTACCAGGACTACTTGGCCGAAGAAGGGGTGGTGGACGTGTGGGGAGCCACACTACCAGCGAGACTGCTCGGTGGAGAGGACTAGAGCATCCAGATCATCCGGATCCACTACCATGGGAGATATGGGCAAGGCCCATCGGATTCATGCAGTGGTGAATAACCGCTAGGCAGAGCATCAGTCGACTGTGCTCGAGACGACAAGTATCGTCGCTAACCAGACCCTTAGTATTTTGATAGATCCCGGTGCTACCGAGAGTTTCATTTCTGGTGCAGCGTTAAAAAGGATTAATGTAAAGGTAGTCGAACAGGACGAGTTTATCTTCTTAGAGTTGACCTCGGGAGCCAAACAAAAGGTTGGAGGAAAGGTTATGGGCTGTGTCCTTAACCTGGAAGAGATTTTCACAAGGGCCAACTTGTACATCATGATCTTAGGATATTATGATGTCGTAATTGGTATGGACTGGTTGGAATCGCATGAGGCGATACTCAAATGTAAGATGAAACGGTTGATCTTGGTCGATGACAAGGGACAGAGACGTGTGATTGTAGGATGGAACCAGGGAGTTTCCCTGAGGTTCATCTCTTCCTTACAGCTATGGAAGAGCATGTGCAAGGGGTGCAAGCTTTATGTGATCCTTGCGTTAAACGAGAAGGGATTAGCGGAAGGTTTAGAACACCTTTCGGTGGTGAGAGAGTTTGTGGACGTATTTCTAGAGGAGTTACCTGGGATGTTTCCGGAGAGGGAATTGGAGTTTACTATAGACCTAAAACCGGGAGTAGAACCGATAGCTAGAACGCCTTATCGGATGTCAACCCCGGAGTTATAGGAGTTGAGAATGCAACTGAAGGAGTTGTTGGACCTGGGACTGATACGTCCTAGTGTGTCACTGTGGGGTGCACCTATTATTTTCATATTAAAGAAGGATAGGTCGTGGAGGCTCTGCATTGACTACCGTCAATTGAACAAGGCCACGATCAAGAATCAATATCCATTGCCGAGGATTGATGATCTATTCGATCAAATGAAGGGCACGACGGTGTTCTCAAAGATCAATTTGTGATCAGGGTATCACCAGTTACGGATTAAGGAAGATGATGTCCCTAAGACCACCTTTAAGACGAGGTTTGGACATTACGAGTTTACTGTTTTACCGTTTGGACTAACAAATGCCCCAGGGGTACTTATGAGTTTGATGAATGGGGTGTTCTGCGAGTACTTGGACAAGTTCGTCCAAGTATTCATTGACGATATTTTGATTTACTCTCGGACGATGGAGGAGCATGATGAGAACTTGCACTTGGTACTATAGTGTCTGCAAGAGCACAAATTGTATGGGAAGTTATCCAAATGCTCATTTTATCAATCGAAGATCCACTACCTAGGGCACGTCATCTCCGGTGAAGGTATCATTGTGGATCCAGTGAAGGGCGAGGCCATTATGGAATGTCCTATGCCGACGAATGTCCCGAAAGTGCGTAGCTTCATGGGTTTAGCAGGATACTATCGACGGTTCGTCGAGGGGTTTTCGAAGATAGCAATTCCGATCACGAAATTGCAGAAGTAAAACAAGAAGTTTGTTTGGACGTAGAAATGCGCAGAAGAATTTCGAAGGATCATGGAGTTGTTGACGACAACATCGATACTAAAGGTCTCGAACATGGATGCAGACTTCTCAGTATGCATTGACACATCCAAGGAAGGCTTAGGCAGAGTCTTGATGCAAGACGGATGAGTAATCGCTTACATTTCGAGGAAATTGAGAAGGCATGAGGAGAACTATGCAACGCATGATTTGGAGTTGTTAGCCATCGTATATGCCTTGAAGATTTGGAGACACTACCTTGTTGGATGAAAATTTGAACTAAATACTGACCACTGTGGACTACAACACATATTTACGCAAAGAGACCTGAACGCGCGACAACGACATTGGTTGGAATTGCTTAGCGAGTATGGCTTCGAGATTACTTACATAAAATGAATAGTGAACTGAGTGGCAGACGTATTGAGTCGGAGACCATGCATCTTTTCGGTGTTGCCTCTTCAGACGAATCTACGTGAAAGATTCTAACTTTACAACGTGACGATGACTGGTACAAAGAGGTCGAGGGTTTTATCAGACAGAACACAATGATGGTACCATGATTTGAAGGATTTTCATTTGATAGCGATGGTTTATTGAGGTTTAAAAATTGGATCTACGACTATTGAACGACGAGTTGAGGATGATGATCCTAAGCGAGGCTCATAGAGAAGTTTACATGGCTCACCCGGGATTCACGAAGATGAGGGCAAACCTTAAACCCTTATTCTTTTGGAAAGGAATGAAGGAATACATAGTCAACTATGTGGCCATATGTCTAGAATGTCAGCAGGTAAAGGTTGAACATAGACACCCAGCAGGATTACTACAACCACACACTATCCCAGAATTGAAATGGGAGTTTATTTCAATGGATTTTATTGTTGGATTGCCACTGACGGCAAGGAGACATGACTCGATTTTCGTAGTAGTAGACACTCTCACGAAGAGTGCTCACTTTATTCCTGTGTGTACAATGTAACAGGAACCTAACATAGTTAGAGTTTTCATCAACGAGATTGTGAGGTTGCATGGTGTGCCTAAGAGGATTATATCCAATCGAGGATCGGTGTTTACTAGGCAATTTTGGATGAGTTTCCAAGAGGCCTTGGGAACCCAACTTAACTTGAGTACTACGTATCACCCGAAGACTGACGGGCATACCAAATGAATGAACCAGACCTTGGAGGACATGTTGCGCATGTACGTGATGGACCAACAAAAGCGTTGGGAAGAATTCTTTCCACTAGTGGAGTTCGCTTACAACAACAGTTACCAGAGCACCATTAAGATGGCGCCTTTAAAGTTTCTTTGCGGGCGATCGTGTTAGATGCCTTTGAGTTGGAATCATCTTGAGGATAGGGTCATGGTGGGACCAGAAGCGATCCAAGAAATGGAAGAGAAAATGCAAACAATAAGACAAAGGATTAAAGAAGCATAGGATCGACAGAAGATTTATTCTGATGCACATCGTGTCGACCGTAGTTATGAGGTCGACGATTGAGTCTTCTTGCAGGTTAAATCACATAAGACTTTGATCAAGTTTGGGAAGGGAGATAAACTCTCTCCTAGGTTCATGAGACCTTTCGAGATTGTGGAGAGAAAGGGGCCCATGGCCTATCTTCTAGCCTTGTCGGATTTTTTGAGACGAATGCACGATGTTTTTCATGTATCTGTTTTGAGACATTATATTAGTAATCCTACACATGTTATTGACATGAGTTTCTTGCAGGTATCAGACGAGGGGGCACTCACGGCTGAGTCGGTCTGCATCTTGGATCATTGAGTTCGACAGCTACGATGTCGAACGATAGATCAGGTCAAGGTCTAGTGGGACAATTATAGTTCGCACTCAACGACCTGGGAGGATGCACATGATATGCACAAACAGTTTCCATTTTTTTTTAATAGATAGAATTATGATATTGTGATACACATTATTCGGCACTTATACTGTGAAACTTCAGGACGAAGTTTAGACCAAGAGGGGGTGTATGTCACATCTCTCTCTAGTGCACTGAGCGAACATATTCTTTGAGGAAACTTGCTCGCAAGTGATCCAGATTATTATTCTATTAAAACTTTTGATTTTGATTAAAAGGCGTTATGGGATGATGACATGTTGTTTTACCGCATCGACATAGACAGGTGCTATTGACTCGGTTTTACTGAGTGCACAGGATTATGGACCTTGAGGATGCAGAGGTATCGATGGAACCCCTTGGACTCTGGATCGAGCTAGGGAGTGTACCATTGGGGTTTGATTATTTTACTGTGATTTTAGTGCTTCTGATTAGATGATATGATGTGGATATATTCTGACATGATTCGTTGATGATGCAAGTTTACGATAGCTTGCCAACCAGACTCACATGTGGAATAAAGGGGTCACGCACGACTACCATAGATGTGAGGGAGAGGTGTGGACAACATCCCTGCCACAACCTACTAGCACTCCTGTTGTGGCTCGAACTGTAGGTTAACGTCTACCTAGTTCAATAGGACCCACGATGCCGTGAGGGAAGACTGAGATAATCGCTCACGATGATTCTAAGGGGCGTGCAATAAGGCGGGGGCCTTATTCCTTACAGGCCCTTAGTCTCCCACAAGTTCACCTAATGGAGTATTGGTTCCAGGGGTTTTTGATGTCTACCATGTCAGTCAAGAGGTGAGTGACACCCTTGGAGCACGTGGTGCATCCTGAAGGGAACGTCATGCAAGAAAAATGGAAAGAGGCGAGTGGCACCCTTGGAGCATGTAGTGTGTCCTGAAGGGCACTTCACACAAGGGAACAGATGAGGCGAGTGGCACCCTTGGAGCACCTAGTGCGTCCTGAAGGGCACGTCGCGTTGTTCTAATAAATGAATGAACCTAGATGGTCTTAGGATGAATAATGTGTTAAGAATTTTTTAAAACAAATTCCCTAATTAAATGTCGCCCAGTACGAAAATTTAAGGTCTAAGTCTAAATTATGCTAGTGGTAAAATTTTATCTTTCTCTAAAAAAAAAAAGATGTTAATAATAATAAAAATAAAAACAAAATAAATAATAATTATACTCTTCATTAAATATTGTAACACGAAGGGAGTAAGAAATTTAATTGATTCATAAAAAAAAAATCTGTTGGATTAAAATTTAAAAAGGGAATTAATCGTTTTATTATTTTATGATAATTTAAAAAAAAAATTATTAATTAAAAGAGAAAAGGGAAAAAGGGTTAATTTCCACACCTGCCTTTTTGAGTTCTAATTAAAAAGGGGAAAGAGGGAAAATCTAAAATATTAGGAAACTAGGAAAATAGGTAAACATAAAAAGGGAAAAAAGGGAACTTAAGGGAAAAAGAGGAAAGTCAAACTTAGTAAAGTATCTACCATTTAAGAGCTTTCTAATTTAAACTGAAGTAGCAATTTAATGGTGGGGAAAGTCTTTAAAATTTGTAAGAGAATTTGGGGACCCCTAGGAGTGATTCTAGGAGTAACTCTAGGTGGGTGAGGGAAATAAAGATAATTAATTAATTAAATAAATTAATTTATGGAGGAATGAAGGGGATGGGTGACACTTGTACGGGGAGGAATTTTTAGGAATTAAATTTTAAAAACTTAATTAAACGAGATTTTAGGAAAGTAAGGAACCACGAAATTCTATATAATGAAGGGAGGAGATGGAGGTAAGGGCTCTTCGGTTTTGCGTAACGTTACGCTGCAAAAATATCTACTTGACTGAATTAACTTGTGGGAGTTGGGATACCCAGCTCGGTGAGGAGTGGTAGCTCGGCCTTGCGAGGCGAGCTGAGAGCTAGTCGAAATCTCTAGATAGTGAGTGTGTAGCCCCTTTGCGGCTCGGGGGGCCAAGGGGGAAGAAGAGTACCCCTAGAATTGGTTGGGAGGTACCGGTGTAGTCTTTCCAGTCGACACGCGGGAGTTGGAAGGAGCACGCGGGACTTCCACTCTGAACAAGAAACGATACGCTTTCTTCGTTTTGTATGGTAAATTGTTTTAGAACTTATGTTTAAATCTGCAGTTTTACTTGGGTAAGTGAACTGATTGTCTAGATGGTTTCTGAAATTTTCTTAGCTTAGCTCGATGATAGATTGACTCCCATGGCTTCATTTCCCCGCACGTCTTGACCACCTTGCGGTGTTGATTGTGACCTTCGTGGTTGTTTAGCCTTCGTCCTTAGCTCACCAGTCCTCGCCTGAGCAGTCGTCCAGGAGCCTGATCTACGGTCGTCGCCTTAGCGTTAAAAGACCTATGGATCTCAACGCTCTGCTTTTCTGTGCGAGGATGATGAGCGAAGGAAGAACCTGTTAACTGGCTACCCTTGATGTTTTTCCCTGGCTGATTGTTGATTGCGTCATCTGGCAACGACCTCTGCTTGTGGATTATCTTGTGTCCTGGTTGGTTTTCTCTATGCCTTGACTGATAAAACCCCTACAATCATTCCATGACCTTTCCCATTGGATCCTTGCGTTCTCTTACTGCTGTATGTTGAAATAATGTAACTGCAAAGAGTATTCTTATTATTATTGATATATTATTCATAGGATAAATCCCCATTATGGATTGATCATGTCGGTTATTGTAATAGGACCAAATCCCCTTTTGGGGATTGGTCAAAAGAAAATTGTAATAGGCAGAATACGAAGTCGGCCCTAGTAGTTATTAAAGAGACCCGGAAATATAATAAAGGTGGGTTTACCCACCTAGTTTGAGAATTCGGCCCTGCCAGTGAAGAGACACTTCACACGTGCCAGACTTGTATAAATAAAGGAGGCTAGCGCCTCACTTAGATACAACTCGCTTGCTCAGTTTGAGAGAAAAGTCCTAATTTGTTACCGGCAAAGGAGAGAGAGAGTTGTGCATATCTAGGAGAGGACTTTCCGTATTAGCATAATAGATCTCTTAGCATTGTATTGGCTATCTATATTAAGGAAGTTTTGCTAGGTTTTCTTCCCCTAGAGGGTTTCCCGGGATAAATGTTGTGTCTCTTGTGATTGTGTATTTCTGAGTGATCTTGGATTATGCTATTGTCATCTAATGAAATGAAAACATCTATAATAATGAATTAAACATTAACATGGTATCAGAGACAAGATGAAGGAAGCATCTTTCGCAAGAGAAAAACGTCACTGTTGTCGTACCTGCAAATTAGGGTTTTTCAAAAGTGAATATTTTCAGCCCTAAAACTATCTAGAAAGTTGCACCCTCCCCTAAGGATCAATTTGGCATCATCAGCGTACCTTTTCAGTGGTTGGATATCCCAGAAAGTGAAACCCTAGTTTCACAAAGTACTAGAAGTATTAGAAAACCAGTACTAGAAGTACCAAAAGTACTAGAGTACCAGAGGTACCAGAAGCACCAGTCCAGAAATCCACAGATCAGATTTGAAGGAGAAAAAGTTGGATTTTCTCAGATCCAAACACACCAAGCTGCTCGCCTTAGCCAAGCGCATCTCCTGGTAAGTTCAGTTTTTGATTTTGATCACTTTCATTTTTCGGTCATTTTCCTAGCTCTAGGTAAAGATGTCTGGAAGCATTAAGCTTGTTGACAAGTTAGAAGGAGTGGAAAAATTCCATGCCTAGAAGTATAGGATTGGCCTCATTCTTGAAGAGAATGACCTAGCAAGATTCGTCAAAGATGAAGTACCGGAACCTGACGATGCTGCAGAAAAGGAAAAACATCAAAAGGACACAATAAGGGCCAAAAGAATCATTGCCGATTGAATTAAAGACCACCTGATTCCTTATATGTCATCTAAGAAGACTCTGAAAGATATTTTTGATGCCTTGACCAGACTATATGAAGGAAATAACATAAACCGAAAGATGAATCTTAGAAATCAACTGAAGAATACAAGGATGCAGAAAGGAGAAATGATTCAAGAATACTTCTCCAGAATCTCAGAATTCAAAGAACAGCTAGAATCTATTGGAGATACCATAGATGAAGACGAACTCATAATGACGGCCCTAAATGGTCTCACAAGACCTTGGGATGCTTTCATCCAGACGATATGTG
>WSFP011467732.1:0-18155 GCA_009831015.1 Picea engelmannii
GGAAAAGAGATACAAAAATATATTATGGAGTCATTTATCTGAGGGAATTGCCCAGCGCTACCAAGGCTTGGGTATTCCCTGGTTGTGATTCTTCTTTTCCTGCCAGAGTGTCCTTCAAAACCAGGTTGACATGAATATACACATAAGCTGAGCATACAACTGAATGCAAAAACAACACATATCTGAAATAAGGTTTGATGCCAGTTTCTTGCCGTAGGTCAATGTCCACTGGGGTGGTTTGCTTTTTTTCTTGGAGATTTTAGTCCATTATTTTTGCTGGTCTTGGAATGGTGTGACTGGTTCTTGCAGTTCACCTTCTTCCGGATCTTCATCACTGTGCACTTTCTCATCCAGGAGGGTTTGCTGGATTTCCAAGATTTCCAGGACCTTTTACTCTTTCTCTGCCATGTTGGCCCAGCTGGCTTTGGAGGGCTGGTGGGTGGATTCAAGAGGAGAGGCCTACATATTTTAGACCCTTGCTGATGGAGGTGATGCTGCCGGCTTTCACTGAATCTGTAGGTGGCACTGGATCCCTGTTTAGTTGGTGGGGAGGGGGAATGTTCGAAGCCTTTTTTTTCTCCCTCTTGATCTGGTGCCTTGGTCTCTGGAGTAGAAGGGCCCTGCTTTTCTGTAGGTTGATGCTCTTTTGACTGAAGCTTTTTGATATCCTTATTTTCTCGTCCTTGCATTGGAGCCTTGCCTCGGGTTATTGGAGGTTGTTGAGCTGTTGTGGCTAGCTGGACAGCTACTGGGGAATCCTTGTTGATTAGATGATGGTCCTCCATTGCCCCATTCCACTGGGTGGGTTTTTGCTGTGGTTCTCTTGAATGTCCAGCTTTTTGGGTTCTTGACACAGTGATCTGTCATGTGTTCTGTCTCGTGGCAGGCACTACATCGAAAGGTAACCTGCTCATAATTTAGAGTTTGGGTCCAAGTGTATTTTTTTGGCTACCTGTTTGATATCTGCCATAAGTTCTTTGTTGAAATCCATGTCTAAGCAAATGCGAGCATAGGTAGTGATATCCGTGCACTGCATTTCAACACTTCCAAAGTGAAATTTGCTTAGGTTGTGTCCTATTCCCTACAACAAATCAAAACCCCAGAAGTGCAAAGGGATGTTAGGCATTCTTACCCAGACTGAAGCGGTGGAGAGGGAGTTAGATGTAGGATCAAAGGTAAGGGTCCACAGCATCATGCAGAGTCTTGCTATTCCCTAAAACCAAGTGCCGGAGTTGATGATCTGGTCCTTGTCTTCCGCTAGGATAAATTCCACAATGAAAAAATTCTTTTGTGCATGAGTAAATAGAGGTTTCATCCTTTCTTTCTGGTTTCCCGATTTTTGATATCCATCGGTGCAAGTCTGTTAGTTATGGCCAGAGGCTGTTAAACCTGCAAACGAGCCCATTCTTTTTTAAAAACTGCTATTGCTCCACTGCGTCTTCGACCACTGCTATGGATGGGGCTGGTGCTTCATTAACCATTTGAACTGTAGGTAGTTGTGAGGAGATCACCGTTGGAGTTTCATTGAGGACCGCATCCTTGAAAGAATGCCCTGCAGTTGCCATGGATGAGGGTGTAGAACCAGAAGGGAGGGGATCTGAAAGGGGTGGCTTGCCAAGGGCTGAAGATTGGCTTGGATTCGATGTGAGGGGAGAAGAGGATTCTGGGAGTTTACCCTTACCAACTGTTGGCAGGGTGAGATGCAGGGTTGGGTTAGATGCCTGTGTGGAGACCAAAGCAGCCCCTAATCCAAATTTCTTCGTGTTGGGGTCTTTTGATGGGCCTGGGTCTGATATCTGCAAAGGATGGAGAAACTGCTTTGCTAGAGGAGGGATTTGAGGCTACCATGGAGAGAATTGAGATGTCACACTCTTGCACGAGGTTGAAGGGTCCATGAAAAGATGGCAGTGGAGCTAGGTTAAAATCCTAGCTGCTGCACTTGGAGCTTCGATTCACAACATTCTTTTTTTAAACCAATGGGAAACATATCACCATTATCTCCCTATATAACTTGATTGCCATAAGATTCAATGCGTTAATATTTTGATTAACAAGGCCTTGAAATCACTGTTCGTAACAATATTATGGTGGCAATAACTGATTTTTGTGTTTATACACTGCTCTTGTTGTTGCCAGCTGCTTCTTTGGCTTACAAATGCACGCAATGGCATGTGTGCATGTATACTTGCTAAAATCGTAGGCGTAAGTAGAAATCTACATTGGTAAGGATGCATTATTGTAAAATTTCAATTTACACTTTTATGGGAGAATTGTGGGAGAGAAGAGAATGCCTTTTCTAGCATATCTACGAACCACTATACATTTCCACCATTACAAGAATTCAAGCCCATCTTGTGTGAACCACTCATGCTCAGTAAAAGTCCTCTGTCAGGGTTGCTGTCATCAGTTTACTTTCTGATGCTTATTAGCGGATCTCAAATCAAGTTATTTTTTCTGTCAACAGTTTTGGATATCTCTGGAGTTCTAGTGTATTCAGTTTGGTGTAGATTGGGCAAACAATTGCATCAAATGATGTTGCATTTTAAAGACAGGTAGGATAGATACATGGAGTAGACATAGGATGTTCAAACCGTATTTACTATTTAGTGTGACAGTCACATACAATAATCAAATTATTTGACCATCTCAACTAAATGTGAATGCCAGGGCTCTGTTTATTTGTAGTATTGCCCCTGGTTTCTCTCCCTTGAGAAACTGACTACAATTAATTGTGCCAGCAAATCATACGAGTTGACAGCTTTTCTAAACACTCCAACAAGCTCTTCAAAACACTAACTAGGGAAAACCAAGAAAAACTGTAGCTCACCAAAGATATTTCAACTAGCTAGAATCACCACCAGCAAGTCCTCCTTAGTCTCATTCAAGGCGTCTCCTCTTCTCTTCTTTCTTAACAAGTATAACTTAGGGATTATCACTAAACCGTAACTCCACTGCGTCCTTAGGGATTAAACCCTAGCCCTAAACTTTAAGAATGCTCAAAGAAACCCCAGTGTCTTAAGACAAAGATATAAAGTACGAATAAGATTGAATAAAGGGAGAGACTAGCACTCCTCTTACATCTCTAACCCAAGTGTAAAGAAGAATAAGCACAAGTGCATGCTTGGTGATAACAATGGCTCTCTCCTTCTATTTATATGAGAGGTAAGGGAAGTCTACAATGACAAATGGACCTAGTCCACTACAAGCAACCTACAAAACACAAGTAGGTTCACACATGTGAAACACTCTATTCCAAGTGGCACATATCAAGCTCCAAGGTGATGATTATCAACAAGCAAGGCTCCAAGGCATAAATGTTACTCCTTAAGGTCCAACACTCCTCTTCCAAGACTTTAAAGCTCTAATGCATCTCCAAGGTCACGTGTCTCCTTGGGGACCATTTCACCTACATGTCTACTCCCTCAACCCAAGCATCGTCAAGTCAAGTGTAAGCCTCTATGGAAACAACTAAGAAACCCTATCTTATCTAGGGTTCAATTCCCTCCTTTGGAATGCCCAACACTCCTCCGATGCAAGGCATCCTCTAACCAAGCAACCTCCCTTCATGTGTCAACTATATGAAAAAGTCACTGAGCTCCATAAGTCTTCAACACTCCAAGGAAGAATGTCATGCGAACATCCATACAAGGTCTAACAACCAAGACTAAGCCACCTTCAATGTGCAAGTCCATAAATGAACATCAAGGGTCAACTATACACCACACACCTGACATCTCATGAAGTACCTCCAAACATGGTGTAAACACTTTCAGTGGTGTTATTGCACAATCTATACTTGCCCAAAGCCCCAAGGCAAGTAGGCCTAGATTGACGTAACACGAAGGTAGTCCTATCATTGTCACCCCAATAGGATACCTCTTTCTCTTTAGGAGGAGAAGAAACTCACTCCAAGAGAGACGTCTCAAGACCTAGTTGGTTCATGAAGGGTAAAAAAGACCAGGCAAAACCCACCCCTCTCTCTAGGTCACTCGAGGAAAGAAATCACTTGGTAAAGTTTAAAGGGGCAAAAGGAAAAGTAAATGAATGGTACCTGCCCTTTACCAATGAAACAACAAACGTTAGCAATAAGCAATGATATCAATGTTTCAAATCAGTGACTTCAAGACATGAATATGCCACTAAAACACCAAAAGATAACATGTATAGCAGCAACAAATATGTCCATAAATTGTAAGTTAGGATGGCAAAATGATATAAAGACTTTGCAAGTGTGATAATATTTTGTCACTCACAATTTCAAGTTTAAAAGCAAGTCAATAAATGACTTAAATGGTTGTTCAAACACTTATAACAACATTAATTAATGATGATGACAACAATAGAAATCACTTCAGAAACGTACTATAATAAAACAATAAGACAACTATTTCAACATCCAATGCTTATAGTTTGTTTAGTACAAATGTTTAGTGGTTTTTGTTAAATTTAGAGCAGCTATTAAGTTTCTTTTCAATTTACTAGATAACAATAACATAGGTAGGATCATTGAGAGAAACACAATCACAAGATACACAACATTTATCCTGGGAAACCTTCATGGGGGAGAAAACCTAGCAAAAACTTCCTTAATATAGATAGCCAATACAATGCCAAGACAATAAACCAAAACACTAGAGAATATTCAACACCGAACAATGCACCTCTCTTCCTTCTTCTACCAACTGCAACTATCTCCAAACTTGCGCACTTATTGAGTGGAATGAGTGAGTGAGTGAATGAGGTGCTAGCCTCTCTTATTTATATTAGCTGGCAGGCGCTAGGGAGGTGTCTCTTCACTGGGCAGGGTCGACTTCTTCACTTAGTGGTTAAAATCACTTTAATTAGGCCTAGGGCCGACTTCTTAATTTACATGATATAATTATGGTTTCACCAATCCACAAAAGAGTATTTGGTCATTTACAAAGCCCCACATGATCAATCCACAAAAGGGGATTGATCTAATTAACACTGACTCAATAATAAATATAATACTCTTTGCAGTTACAATATTTCAACACTCTCCCTTAACAAGAAGGGTATTCTACAACATCATCAGGGGGAGAGAGGGCATCAACATCAACAACATCTGGAACACTGATTGGCATATCTATAAATCATCGGAAGTTTTTGTCATCATCATTCATAGCATGAAACTAGAGTAGCATCATCATCTGTATCAACATGAATTAGTATAACACTAATACATCATCATCATCAATAACATCAATAACAACAACATCATCATCATCAATAACATCAATAACAACAACATCATCATCACAACACAAACGCTGGAGCAACAACATCATCACAGCACGAAGGCTGGAGCAACATCATCATTATCATTATCATGGGGCAACATAATGAGGCAGGTGTTACAACATTGGCAGTGCCTAAGGCGCTGCCCAGGAATCATAAGATTCTCTAGGATATAAAATCTTAACAGAGCTACCACATGGTACTCTGACAGACCGTCCTTACCGGACCTTCGGGATTTGCACAAGAATCATAAGATTCCCTAGGATTATAAAAATCGTAACGGAGCTACCACCACTTACCATAGCTAGCATATACATGCACATGTACTCTGATAGACCATCCTTACCGGACCTTTGGGATCTATCCAGGGATGATCAGTCCCCTAGGATATAAAATCCTAATTGAGCTACCTGCTATTGGTCAAGATATCATAGTATCATCAACATCACTCCCCCTTTCGAGGGAGGCCCTTTCAGACTATACCAAGCTTGTCTCGAAAGTGCTCAAACTTTATACGAGACAAAGGCTTGGTTAACACATCTGCAACCTGCTCATTTGTGCCAACATATTGGAGCTTTATGGCTCCCCTCTACACCATATCACGAATGTAGTGATACCAAATTTCTATGTGCTTTGACTTGTCATGGAACACATGGTTCTCTGTCATCTTTATGCAACTCTGGTTATCACATAGAATCACGGTTGCTTCCATCTCCAGATCAAATAGACCTATCAACAATTTTCATAGCCATATGGCTTCACAACTGGCGGAACATGCAACAATGTATTCCACTTCTGTTGTGCTAAGAGAAATACTAGATTGCTTCCTACTTTGCCATGAAGACATGGCTGACCCCAAACTGAAACAACATCCTGAAGTGCTCTTTCTGTCAGAAACACTTCCAGTCCAATCTGAATCAGTATAACCAATTAGTCTGAAGTCTTGATCTCCATTGTAGTAGAGACCAAAGTCCAACGTATCCTTAAGGTATCTCATCACATGTTTTGTAGCAACAAGGTGAACATGTTTGGGCTCTACCAGATACTGACTCAAGGTGTTCACAACAAAACATATATTTGGCCTAGTGTTCATCAGATACATCAACGATCCAATGATCTGTCTGTATAGCGTAGCATCAATCAATTCTGACAAAGTATCAACCATGAGCTTCGACTTTGTTTCCATGGGTGTATTCATGGATTTACACTCCAACATATCAAACCTCTTCAGTATTTCAACTGCATACTTCCCTTGGTTAAGGAAGATCTTCTCTGGGCTCAGCTAAACCTTAAGACCTAAGAAATAGTGCATTAGGCACAGGTCTCTCATCTCAAATTCTACAGCAAGCTTCTTCTTACAATCAGTGATGAGATTTTCTTCTCCAGTTAAGAATAATTCATCTACACACAACAATAATATAACATGCTCATCATTCATAACCTTGAAGTAAAGGTTAGAATCAACTTTACTCTTGGTAAAGCCCAAGCTTGTCAGGAATTTGTCAATTCTTCCATACCAAGCTCTAGCAGCTTGCTTCAATCCGTACATAGCCTTCTTCAACTTGCAGACATGTGTCTTTCTGTCTTCAACTTCAAACCCTTGAGGTTGTTCTATATACACTTCTTCTTCAGTGACACCATTTAAGAAGGTTGTTTTCACATCCATCTGGTGTAACTTCTATTTCATCTTAGCTGCAAGGGCTATGATGGTTCTGATAGAAGTGTATCTGGCTACATGAGAAAACATCTCTACATAGTCAATGCCTTCATTTTGAGAAAAGCCACGAGCTACAAACCTTGCTTTATATTTTTCAATACTTCCATCAGCAACATGTTTTATCTTGTATAGCCATTTGGAAGATACCACATCCTTGCTCTTCGGTCTGAGAACTATTTCCCATACATCATTCTTTATAATGGATTGGTATTCTTCTGTCATGATATCTGCCCATTCTTTCTTTTGAATGGCTTCTTCAAAGCAAGTAGGCTCCTTCTCTATGAGATCACACATCAAAGCCATATAACTGGAGAATGGCTTAGATTTCTTAACTTGTCTCATGGTTCCTTCGGGGGCACCATACTTCTCTCCATCTTGAATAAGTTCCCTTTCCCAAACTGGCTTTCTCTTGTGAGAGATCGTCATCTGGGGAGGTTCTTGAGATTCTATCATATCATGATCTTCATGGATTTCATCATCGGGGGAAACTATGGCTTCCCTCACTGGTTCTGCAACTCTAGGAACTATAGGTTCTTTTTCACATACTTCTTCAAGCTGACATCTCCTTGATTTCTTGAGTGTTGGATCTTCATCAAATGTTACATCTCTGTTGATCTCAATATGATGGTAACATGGAATGTAAATTCTGAAGGCCTTAGATACCTCACAATATCCAACAAATATTCCCTTCTTTCCTGAAGGGTCCAGCGTGGTTCTCTTTTCTTTCGGAATGTGCACAAACACTGGACAACCAAATATTTTGAGATGGCTTACTTCTGTCTTCTTTCCAGAGAACATTTCTTTGGGGGTTTTGAACCCAAGTGCACTATGGCATAATCTGTCTTGTTCATACACTGTTGTTCTTGTAGCTTCTGCCCATAAGTGCATTTGGAAGATCTTGATCATGGATCATAGTCTTCACTGCTTCCATTATAGTTCTGTTCTTTCTTTCTGCTACACCATTTTGTTGAGAATTATAGAGAGTGGTGAGCTCCCTCTTAATCCCGACATCTCTACAAAATTTTACAAACTCTTTTGAGGTGTATTCTCCTCCATTATCTGACCTCATGAGTATCTTAATTTTTCTTTCAGCAAGATTCTCTATCAAGGCTTTGAATTCCTTGAATGTCCCAAACACTTCATCTTTTGATTTCAAGAAGTAACCCCAAGTCTTGTGAGAATAGTCATCAATAAATGGTACATAATATACATACCCACTAAGAGAGGTGGATGACATTGGGCGACATACATATGAGTGGATGAGCTCCAAGACTCCTTTTGTTTTGCTATCGCTCTTCAGGAAAGGATTCTTGATGTTCTTTCCTTGTGAACATCCCTTGCACACACCTTCATGATTAACCTTGAAATCTGGTAGACCTGTAACTGCCTTGCTCACATATGGTAAGGCCTTGTAGTTGATGTGAGCTAGTCTTCTATGCCAAAGTTCACATGGACTCTCAGTGGAGTGAATCAACGCTGCATTTGAGTGACCTTTTAATTTATACAGGCCACCTTCTTTTGTTCCAATAACAATTGCATATTCTATGTTTTTTCCTTTAGGCCACATGAGGACTTCACCATCTATAAATGCAACCCTGAAACCTTTCTTATCTAAAGCTGAGATAGAAAGAAATTTTTTCATCAAACCTGGTACATATAGTACATCCTTCATTTTCATTGCGGTCCTTGAATCAAGTTTGTAATTGGATTCTCCTACTCCTTTGATAGGGTACTCGTAATCATCTCCAAGTGTGACTTTCTAGGGAAAGTTATTTTCTGTGAGGATAGAGAGAATGTCTTTTTGACTTGTCATGTGCTTGGAAGCACCACTATCTATGAGCCACATATCCTCACTAGGTGACACTGATCCTAAGAGGGCAGAGATTAAGACATAGTCTTCAATCTTTTCTTTAATCATCTTTGTGGGTGGCTCATCATCTTCAACTGCATGGGCATGGTGTCTTTTGTTTATTTTCTTGTATTCTTCCCTTCTCGTTGGACAATTTTTAACAATTTGTCCCATCTTATCACAATGGTAGCATTGGTAAGAGGAGAAATATTTTTCTCTTATTTGACCTTTCTGAAACTTCTGGAATCTCCTTGAAGGGTGTGATTCATTATGAGAGTGGTTGAATCTCTTTGGGGAGTGAGATTCCTTATGTTGATGGGTCTCCTTTTGGAAGTAAGACCTCTTCTTTCCTCCTTTAGCATGAGCAGCTAGGGCTTGATCTTCATCTCTTGATAGTACCGCTTCTCGGTTGGCTACTCTTGCTTCTTCTTGAACACATTCTTCCCATAAGCTATCAAAGTGTAGTTTCTCCTTTCTTGCACAGATGGTTTGGATGAAAGCATCCCAAGGTCTTGTGAGACCATTAAGGGATGCCATTATGAGTTCATCTTCATCTAGGTTGTCTCCAGTAGCTTCTAGTTGTTCTTTGAATTGAGAGATTCTAGAGAAATAGTCATGGACTATTTCTCCTTTCTGCATCCTTATACTTTTGAGTTGGGTTCTCAGATTCATCTTTCGGTTAATGTTATTTCCTTCATACATTCTAGTTAGGGCATCAAACATATCTTTAGGAGTGTTCTTAGAAGCCACTTGAGGAATCAAGTGATCTTTAATAGAGTCTGCAATGATTCTTTTGGCTAACCATATCCTTCTAGTACTTTGCTTTAGCTGTAGCTTCTTCGGGTTCCAATACATTTTCTTTTATGAATTTTGCAAGGTCATTCTCTTCAAGAATGAGTGCAATCCCATACTTCCAGGCACGGAATTTTTCCACACCTTCTGACTTGTCAACAAGCTTGGTGCTTGCAGACATCTTGACCCGGAGCTGGGAAAATGACCAAAAATGAAAGTGCTTAGAATTTAGATCTGAACTTACTAGAAGGTGCGCTTGGCTGAGGTGACTAGCCTGGTTCAGTCAGTTTTATGAAAATCCAACTTTTACCCCTTGAAATTGAGTTTGCGCAATGCTGGACTGGTACTTCTGGTACTGGTTCTGGTTTCCTGGTTTTCTAGTACCAGTGAAAACTAAGGTTTCATTTTCCAAGAGTTTTGTCCACTGGAAAAGTGCGCTCAAGCTGTCAATGAGCTCGCTAGGCTAGGGCACACTTCCTTGATGAGTTTTAGGCTGACATTGAGTTCCAATAAAAATCCCTAATTTTCTTGTACGACAACAATGACGTTTTTGCTTATCCAGTGAAAGGTGCTCTATTCATCTTAGCTCTGATACCATGTTAAATTTAGAGCAACTATTAAGTTTCTTTTCAATTTACTAGATAAAAATAACACAGGTAGGATCATTGAGAGAAACACAATCACAAGATACACAACATTTATCCTGGGAAACCCTCATGGGGGAGAAAACTCAACAAAAACTTCCTTAATATAGATAACCAATACAATGCCAAGACAATAAACCAAAACAATAAAGAACATCCAACACTGAGAAATGCACCTCTCTCTTCCTTCTTCTCCCAAGTGAAACTATCTCCAAACTTGCGCACTTGTTGAGTGGAATGAGTGAGTGAGTGAATGAGGCACTAGCCTCTCTTATTTGTATTAGGTGGCAGGTGCTAGGGAGGTGTCTCTTCACTGGGCAGGGCTGACTTCTTCACTTAGTGGTTAAAACAACTTTAATCAGGTATGTGGCCGACTTCTTAATTTACATGATATAATTAGGGTTTGACCAATCCACAAAAGGGGACTTGGTCATTTACAAAGCCCGACACGATCAATCCACAAAAGGGGATTTATCTAATTAACTAGCATACCCCCGAAGCGGGGGAAAGGGAACGCCGAAAAAAACTAAGTAGCATTTGTTAATGGAAATTTTGTAAAATCCACAAATGTAAAATCCATTGATTTATGGCTTAAATATTTTATCCAAATATAACAACTGAACTTTGAATGTTTGCAGTTTCAAGTTATTAGCGAGCTAATCCCTTGGTAGGTAATCTGGCTTGTGAGACAAATTCGGGAAGTTTTCTTTGCATCCCTGAATCTTAGGTCTCTTGTATTGAAGCTGAATATTTAACCAAGATTCAAGCAATTTATCTTAAAGTATATCTGCCCATGTTATTCATTCTAAACCGAGACATGATAAGGATTCATAATAGATTTGTAAGGTAAGAAATAACAAAGAAAGATTTAAAATTGCAATAACAAAATTGTCTTGAAAGTAAAACATTTATAAAAACATAAATATTTATAAAAACTACCAAAGAACATGAAAAAAATGTTCGTCCGACCACCCATTTGCATTGAGAAAGTACCCACTCTAGTGGAGTTTTATGATGAATAGGTTTTTACAAATATTAGTTCTTTTTTACAACAGACCAAAGAAGTGTAAACGATGAAATGAACTGCAAACCTAAATATTCATAAAAAACGTTGAAAATAACTCACAAGTTAGGTTTATATAAATATTTCCGTCAAAAAATGGGTCAAAATTACTAACAAATCATAAGAAAATCTGGTATAGAATTTGAAACCCCGAGTGGGTCATAGAACAAAACATAAACATGAGTGGAAAGAACGTAAATATAATAATTTTCTTCACCTTTGTGTATTTATTTGTTGTTTTGTTCTCAACGGTTTAGTATATTTTGACATTTACTTTATCTGGTGAATCACTTAGTTTATGTCTACAGTGAAATGTTATGTTGTCAATGGTTTACTCTATTTTAAAGCCATTTACTTTTTGTAATGTCAATACTACCACCTACTTGTATACGGAGAAAATCAAAATGTAACATACTATATTCAAATTTGCATATTAAGTTATAACATTTTGTAAGTGACGGGAGCAAGTGACCTTTTAGTTGTGACTGTCGTTTTCGTAGTCTTGAATGATTAGGAAGAAGTGGACAAGGGAAACTTCACTCCAATCTTAAAATATTTGTGCTGGAATTTATTGAATGGGAAAATTATATATATACCACTGTGAAAAAAATGATTGGATATAAATGACTCCAAATGTGGTTCGTAGCCAGTATGAAAGTATTAATTATAGGTTTACTGCATCTGAATATTTTAATCCACATCATCCTGGAAACAATGCAGAAAGTTTGAGTGAAGAGTTTACCCCAAACATATTGGATAAAAACATCCATTTTGTGTTGTGTAGTTGTGTCATGATCACAATCATAGGGAAGCTAAACTCCAAGACACTACAACATACATGTATACATGAAATTCAACAATACAGTTCAACGTAGAAACTTGAAGTAAATAATATTGTACCTAAAACCTTCACAGTCATGCAAATTTGACTACAAAACCAAATCTAGACCACCAAAGCCAAGATATTTTTCTTCCCTCCAATTAGGACAACCTGCAATTGTGAATTGCTGACACAATATTTCCCATTTTTAGTAATATAGTGGCATGGTATGTTGGGATTTATAATTTTCTTAAGGAACATAATTCGCGTAAGGAACATGGTATGTTGGGATTTATATGTCACAATGGAGAAAAGACGAGGAGAAGATATTTTGAGATTTTGAAGCTATAAAAAAATTAGAAGATGCCAACCTCTTTCGATCCAACAATGCTCAAACTCTCTCAGATTTGAGTTTAATGAAAGATAAATTAGCTTATTTATTGTTTCAGGAAATCGAGAACTATGAAAAACAAAAATCAAGAAGGGCGATGTTCAGTGGTTTCCCAAGATAAAGGTGGACACGGAAGTACCCAAATTGTACCGCCCTCCATGAAGCGCAAGTGTAAGCATAAGGGATGGTCGGACAATATCAAGTTTCACTACAGAGGCGTTCAACAGAACCACCTGAAAGTCGCGGAAACGTGCCCTGAAACAACCTTGAAACCATCCCGAAGAAACAATACAAGAATCTTTCAGCAAATTGACAATGAAGACAATTCCAAAATGCAAAATAGAAACTTGACAGGAACCATGTTGCCACTATATCTAGAATTGAGATCACTTAGTTCACAACTTCAATTGTTACAATTTACTTCCATCAGAAATTGGGTCCAATTGATTTGTGTTATATCTAGAATTGAGATCACTTAGTTCACAACTTGAATCGATGCAATTTACTTCCGTTAGAAATTGGGTCCAATTGATTTGTGAAAATATAAAAAATGAAACCAATCAACCTCAATTAAGCCCAACTGGGTCCAAAATCTAAAACATCAAACCAATCAATCCCAATCCCATTTAAGCCTTGGTTGGATGGTAAAGCAGGGTCTTGATTAAAAAATAAAGTGGGGTGTTTCATATCCACCAAAGTTCAATCCCAGAATCACTATCCCATTTAAACCTTGGTTGGATGGTAAAGCAGGGTCTTGATTAAATAATAAAGTGGGGCGTTTTATACCCACCAAAGTTAAATCCCATATAAATTGGTTTTGTCTTCTTGTTAGTTGTTTCCCCTACAAGAGGGGGGCAAGGGGTGTGACTGAATAAATAGCTCACTATTTAGCTTCTCAACAACAAAAAATACACCAAAATATTGTAAACTAACAATTCCATCATAATACTTTTAGAATGAGAACAATGCTTACTCCCATAATAAGAAGGGCACCTTTCTAGCACAGTGATATGAAAAAAAAAAACATTTAACCAACCTCATAGCATCGGACAAAGAATGAACAACTGCTTTGGAAGCGGCGTAAGCACCAGTCCACGTTACAAGAGCCCAATTTGTCTGTACATTGATGAGTTTTTGACTTTTGATCCTCTTAGAACTTGCTTATCTCTAGATGTAATCAATATTGAACTCCTTGAATGAAAATCATGAGTTTGAACAGGCAAAAGTGCATTCACACGATTCACGTTGTCTACATCATGTACGATTATGAAGGCGTTAGAAGATTTGAGAGGTTGTATGAGCATCTCTTTACCTTCATCAACACTGTCTACTGGCTTATCCAATCCAGTGAAACTCTTAAGAAGTTTTCTTTGCAACGAATTGAAAGAGTTTTTATATGCATGATCTTTGACATCAAATAAAATGCAGGATCTATGATAATCTGATTTCTTCGAATTGAAGAATTTTTTTTCCAAAGTGGTCTTTCTTACACCACCTAAACCCCAGATCCCCAAGATTTGAGGTTTCCTGCTATGATATTGTTGCAATAGGACTTGGTTTTCAAAATGTTTCGGCTTGTAATCCAAACCTTTTGGATATTCATCCACTTGCAAGTCTGGTCTTTTCACCATTTTTAACACACGTTTAACTACCTTATCTAAGATATCCAGCTCCAGCGCCTCACTAGTTATGCAGAAAAAAAAAAGGATTACAGAGAAACAAACGTCTATTGAAGGATCCGAGCAAAAAGATTTAAATGCTTTCTTAGAATCACACCTATAAATAAATGAAACATCAGAGCCAACAAAATCCAGAGTGCTTTCATGAAAACAAAATAGATTTCATATATAAATATAAACAAAATAGATTTCATAGCTGAATATAACAACAACCAAATTCCCTGCACTATTTTAATTTTTTTTTACAAACTATGCTCTGTTTCTTAAAAAACAATAGTAGTCTATGCTATGTACAAGACTATGCTATGTTTATGAAAAGAAGAAAAACAAAGTATGCTATGTTTATGAAAAGAAGAAAAACAAAGTATGCTCTGTATATGAAAAGAAGAAAAACATAGTATGCTCTGTTTACAAACTATGCTTTGTTTCTTCAAAAAACAAATAGTAGTCTATGCTTTGTAAGAGACCTTTGTTTATGAAAAGAAGAAAAACAGAGCATGGTCTGTTTGTTTCACTACATTGATTGCAATAAAAATTTACATTACTAAAAGAACTTATAGGATTATAGAAACAAGTTTTCTCTGTAATAGATTTGGTTTAATTATAAAACTGTATTTCTAAATATAAGAACTGACAGAAAAAAGAAGGGGAAAAGATTATGTCTTTAGAGTAACATGTGGCAGTTTCGAATTGTAAATCTATGTCAATTCATCAAATATAAGATACTACCACATAGAGAGGAAATGTTGAATTCTCACCCATTGCACACCTCCAACACGAAACGGCTAATGTCTGCAACAAGAGAAACTACATTTCTCCAACTGTTAATAGTGTTGAAGTCATATTGTAGCTTCAATTCATGAGTTTTCTTCTCTACCAGGTTTTGTAGTGCTTGAGCACAAATACCCCGCATCCGCCGGAGTTCAGAAGGTTCAACCTTATAGAAACTGGAAGAATGGGAGCCTTTGACTCCAACATCATTAGGATCTCATCTAAGCACCATCGTGTGCAAACTGAAAGTGGATCCCTTCTGAAACCTTATCACAAGTCATCCTTACTGCTCATTTTACAAACCCGGTCTGCCTACTATACCGGCGATTTTACAAACCCATTCAGGCTACTTTGGTCGTTAGCAATTTGCATTAGGGTTTTATTTGCATATGTAATTTTGTATGATCGCTACTCTCAAGATTTGGAAACGCATTCGTCATAAGCCAACGCCATCCAAACACATCCATTCAGTGCATATATAGATGCATGTACACAGCCATAGGATTGACATTTAAATGTCTTGTTGACCTTTCAAAAAAATCACCAACTCTCCATCGGCCTTACCAAGTACCATGGGCTAGAAAGAATGTCCTAGAGATTGACGTCAATTACAGATGAGAACTGCAAATTTCGACATGTTATTGGATATACATTGATTTTTCCATTCCATTACTCCATCAAAAGGGGCCGACCACCATTCAGTGATCTACATCAAGATCATTGGTCAATTGAGGCCAGGGTAATCTGCAACAGGAAATCCCATTCTCATTTTAACTTACATCTATTAAGAGAATGGTCAATTAGTAAATCTATTTATATCTTTGGCGAGCCAGGCCAAATGGTATACAATGTAATCCTCCATAGTAACAATAATGACTTGCTTGATCACTGGTGCAGTCACCAGTCCGATTCACTATTTTTCCCTCCGCCTGGGATTTCATATGAGGCACCACCTCTTTCATAACATGCATTAAACCTGTAAAGTTGAATAGATCTCAAAATTTAAATTTCCCCTTTTTCTTTTAACTAATTTTGACCGACTGGTGTTTGTTTCAGGCAAGAAGGTGTGTGCACGTACCGTATACATTGGTCTCGAAAGTGGACTGGAGGAGAGCCAAGGGAAACTCGATGCTCCAGAGGAATTGAGCCCGCAACCTCGGATTTGCGAGGTCATCTGCAGCGCAAAACGCAAGCCATCATTAATTCATTGAGGAAAAGTGCAGGTTTTCCGCAAAGCATTTGTGTTTTCTTAAACTAATACCATGATTAAAAATTAACGTCAGAGATTCGTGTTAGGCATTACACATCTTAATACAAAATCAGGTATAGAAGAAATTCACAAAAAAATGAAACAATTAGTAATATAACTTCGATTGAACTAAATCAGTTTATGAACATGAACATAATAGACTTCCAATAGAACCCTAGAACTGCGCGAGTAAACAACACATACATATGTGGTGTTGGGAGTCATTCGAAGTTAAGTAATTGGCCTCGTTATATTTATGGGACAAAAAAATTGTATATATGTATAATCATATTTAATTATAGTTTATGTGTAAAAATATACAAATTAATAATTAATATAAATTTGTTGATATAAATAAGAATGATGACTTATTTTATAAAAGGATTTTTTTATTTTTTAAATAATTCAATTTGAATATGAAAATAAATAAATATTATAAAAATATATTTTTTTAAAACATTAAAAAGTTTTTTTCATATAAATAAACAAACAAAATAAAAAAAAATCTTTTATTTTTCCTTTAAACATATAAATAATTAATTTTCAAAATATAAATAATGTATATTATAAAAAAATTATATTAAAATAAAATCGTTTAAACAATAAAATTTAATATTAAATATGGATATTAAATTTTATTAACAAGTGGACATTACAACGCTTCCAATTGCGGTAAGAGTTACTTTGATAAATTGACGGCTGTTAATCTCACCCCATAGTCATTCATCAAATTCATTCTCTGTTTCTTCCACGAGCGCTCTTCAAAAGACCCTGCATGGAAAATGGCATAAAAAAAAATGAAGGAATGGCTCTCTTGGCCACGGGTACCTTATAGAGAGTGGGAGTATGTCGAGTAGGGGGAGTTCTTGCATCTTTCCGATCAGACATTCACCGACTGTTCGGCCATTGAGGGTGAAATGCAGGTAATTTTTGGCTTTAAACGATGATAAATCATAGATTAAGATTCGAAAAGCAGTCGTAAATATTGTAACAGGGACCTTGAAAGGCGTTGCGGTTTTCAACATTGACGATTTCTTCAAGATCTTTTTATTTGAAAGGATCCGTGGAAGTCTTCAAATTGGATCACACAATGTTTAATGCTCAAAAACTTTCTCTGTGATGTGAAATGCCCTATGATGGACATTCACGTCTTGAAATTTGATAAACGTACTGTAATGTTTTCAAAGCCTCTGGTCTCATAATTTAAATGTTTTCAAAGCCTCTGGTCTCATAATTTAATTCGAAGCAGTTACATATTGCAGGCATAACATAGTTTAATTTTAAACTCTTGGCAGCCTGTTTCTCGCCAAAATGGTACGATTGATTCTTCAAAAATGATTGTATTATGTAAGATAACCAAATCCTTTTGATATTGTGGTTAGATGTATTGTTTAATAGATGTTAATAAAGATGCATGCTGAGCACCTGAACAACATCGCAGGACCTTCATTTTAGCTGATTCGATTTACTTTACTGAAACGAAAGTCACCGGTCTAGTTAGTCTATATACGGGAATCAACCCACCCCTGAACCGTGAGCGAGATCCTTATGCATCAGTAATGTAGGCAAAGGTATTAACAGAATAACCTTGCACCAGACTGTCAAAAATATTTTGATACCTTGACGGATTCACCACTTACTTAATAGGTAGGTCTCTGGAAATACTCATACGCAGAAGCATACATAATAGTTGACTGGGCTGAGGTTGTTAAAGGAAATCCAATAAATATGGTTATTATGGACAAAATACCTAAAAGAGCAGAGCTAGCTAAGCAGGACCTGGCCCTTGATGGATTTCTTCCCCTATACTGGGTTTTAAAATTGCATGATATCGTTTCCGGTGTGCGCCTTTATGTAACGAATGTTGAATGCTGATCTGAAACAAACTTTTGAACAGTAAGTTATGTAACGAATGTTGAAT
>WSFP011467733.1:0-18155 GCA_009831015.1 Picea engelmannii
AGGGAAGCTTTGTGGAAGGAGCAGCGATAGCAAGGAGACAACAACTCAACGGAGGATCTACTTCAACCTTCGGAAAATAAGGTTAGTTCATTCTTACTGTGTTTGCCTGGGAAAAGGGGTTGAGATTTTGGGTAGAAGGATAAAGATTAAATCTGAAGGGTCATGATCTGCATGTAGGCTTAGAACCCTAGCTTACTAGTCCGTAGGGTAAAATACCCAACAACAGCTTCCTCACCACAGTGAACTGCATCTCTTGTTCTTCCTTGACTTCTTTCAGGATTTTCTTCCCACTCATGAGAATTATGCTTGTGTTGGCTTCCTCTTTCGCTCTTTTCTCCTCCATTCGCAGCAACATATTCGTCCTACCATTATTCTCCAATGTATATGTATTCTTTCTTCCATCGTGAATGACATTTCTTTCAAAATGACATGGTCTTCCCAACAAAATGTGGCATGCGTCCATGGGAATTACATCACATAGGATTTCATATTTATATCCTCCTATTTTAATTTCAACCAAGCATTGTTTAGCGATCGTTACCCGGTGTCCTTTTAGCAGCCATGAGACTTTGTATGGCCTTGGATATGAAGTTGTCTTCAGCTCCAATTTCTCCACCATCTCTGTGGATACTAGGTTGTCAGTACTCCCACTGTCAATGATCACCTTGCATACTTTGTCCTTAGTCTTGCAAGTTGTCCTGAAGAGACTATTTCTCTGCACTGGCTTTTTAATCTCTTCCTCTGGTTTTAAGAGAACTTTTCTCAACATTAGGGATGCTCCATCCTCTACTCCTTCTACTTCAACATCTCTTCGCATTGCTTCTGAAATGTGAGCTTCTCCTCCTTCCTTCTTCTTCTCAGGAAATTCCCAAGACATGTGCCCTATCTTTCTACAGTTATAGCACCTTACTCCTCCTCTGCCTCTTCCTCTAGAAGAGTTTCTTCCACCATTATGTATTCCTCATGAACTTCCTCCTTGTTCTAAGTGATTGTGTGGTTTCTCGGCCTCATCCTTAGACTGATGTGCTCTGTCACAGTTAAATCCCTTGCTTTTTCTTGGGACCGAGCCTTTACCTCTTCCTCACTGGTTATGTTTTCTGGTCATCTTCTCCTCTACCTTCAGCACAAACTGATAAGAATCTTCCACATTCCTTACTGACATCATGCTAAGTTCATCCTGGATTTCATATCTCAAGCCATTTATATATCTAGCGACTCTTTCTTCACCTCTCTCCCTTTTTCCAGTTCTGATGTTCGGTTGGTAGAACTCCTCGGTGTACTCCTTGACTATCATCCCTTTCTGTCTCAGGTTCTGTAGCTTCCTGAACAGATTGATCTAGTAGTCTTTGGGTATGAACTTAGCCTTCAGTTTGGATATCATCCTATCCGAACTCTTTATCCTCTTCTTTCCTTTACTTCTCCTCTCAACCTGCAGTTCATCCCACCACAATGTTGCATGCCCTTTTAGCCTGGTGACTGCCTGCTTCACCTTCTTTTCCTCATCGACATCTTCATAGTCGAAGTGTTTGTCCATGGACCTTATCCAGTCCAGCAGTTCTTTAGCATCTAGATTTCCCTCATACATGGGGACCTCTATCTTAGCTCTGCCTCCCAATCTGACAGTTTCTTTCAACAACCGTTCTTCTGTAGCATCCTCTCCTGCAGCTTCTTCAACCTCAACCTCTTCACTTTCTGCATCACTGAAATCCCCAACGTCAGATACTCTCCCCTGTGCTTCTTCCATTGCTTCCATTCGGTCGCAAAACTCTCGCATCTCCCTCTCCATAGCATGGTTGGAAAAAGGCGGCTCTCGTCTTCTTGGCGGCATTATGTCAACTATCTGTCACACATAGAGTACAGCTTCAAGTTCTCTGTCTCCTTATTTTCCTCCTTCGCCTGAAGTCTACAGATGAAAAAATCAGGCTCTAATACCACCTAATGCAGACCCCTATCCCTCCTAAGGGCTGCACGACCTCCCGGTCAGGATCTTCTGATTCTGGAGCCGAAGTGGCTCTTCTAGTTCCAAACTCGAACTCTTCATACAAATATACAGGTCCTTTACAAATGCTCTATTGGATTTTTCGGGTACCAAGCGTGAGCTCCCACAACATATGACCAAGGGCCGTGACTTTGCGCCAAACCGAAAAGGTGCTTATCAGGGACCGAGACTTCACAAGTCAAGCATCACGTTCCTTCATCCCTCAAGCCTCCGGTATCCGAAATGCCAAAATATTGGGGACCGGGAATTCACAAGTCAAACGTCCCATCTCTTGCCCCCCTCGAACCTTCGGTAGCCAAAATATCGAAATGTCTCAGCGCTTGTTCCTTCGGGATTTCGCATTTCACGAAATCAGGACACAAGGAGTATCCTTGTTCCTTGGAGTCTCCAATCACCGAAAAGCCGAAATGTCCCAGCGCCTTATCCTTCGGGTTTGTTTTTTGAATTGCGACTTCGGGTTTCGCAATTTCGGGAAATCCGGTTACAAGGGATATCTCTACCCTTTGGAACCCCCGGTGGTCGAAATGCCAAAATGCCGAAAGGGCTGATCGAGACTTTTACCGAAAAGGAATTTCAGATTTCGCGACTTTGCGGATCTTGATGCAAGTTCCTCGACCCTTCAACTCCCAAAACCCAAAATGCCGAAATACCGGGGACTGGGACTTCACAAGTCAAGCATCTCATCCCTTCATTCTTTGAGCCCCGGGTTGCCGAAACAACGAAACACCAAAATATCCTGGCGTTCGACCAATGGCTCACAACGATCCCTGGGATTGATGGTTCTGGTCAAATCACGATTTCGCGATTTCGCGGTTCAGGATTCTAAAAGACAAGAGTCTCTGTCTTTCCAACTCACGGTACCCGAAATCCTGAAATGGACCAACGGTCCAGATCTGCTTGTGATCAACGGTCACTACTCCTCCCGATTTTTGGGCATCAAGAATCCCTTGCCGCTAACCTCCTCGCAGCTCCACTTGATCCAACGGCCTGCGGGGTTTTGGCATTTCTCCTCGAGGACTCTCCACCGTCTGTCCAGGTCTCCGGGATCTCCCCTCCTGGATACACGCAACATTAAAGTTTGCGCTCCTTCCTCAAATTGGATGATCCATGAGAATTTCCACAATGATCCAACACTCGACGGTGTTCTTCCTCCTGAGATTTTACTCGATTCTGACTTAGAATATTTTCTAAGTCTACGATGACTCAGTCTTCACTCCTTCCAGGGAATGAATTCCTGGTCTCGACAACACCTTCCAAAGTGTTATCCCTCCTGATCTTTGTCTAGTTCAGACTTCGATCTCCCACACACTCCTTGCGTCTGAGGGATTTCGATAACCCAGGTCCACGGTGCTTCTCTCTGGCTCGATGCACGCCTTGCAAAGCTTCCTATGAAGAGAAACAATTGAAACTGCCAAAATCTTACAATTCCATTCACTTGTTTATAAAACAAAAAATAACAGGGAAATTGCACACAGTCCAAACATCACACATTTGGGTCAATTTTCCATTATGTTCTATTCACAAGTGCCCACTGGCTACATACACATACAAATTACAGTAGAGCAAAAATTGAGATTTTCTTCCCCAACGCAATTCTCTTACAGCTAATTTTTTTCTGTATTTCTTCTCTCTTCCTCATTTTTCTACTGCCGCTAACTAGGCTTACAAACCTTTACATAACTCAAAATGTTCCTAGGGTTTCCCCTGACTACTTGCCTACTCTAAACCTTATCCTATGCTATCTTAGTCTAGTCGTATTCCAGAGCTGAAGTGGAAACTTCTCCTCTGTTTACAATTTCAAAAACTTGCTTCAAAAGGAAAAACCTGGCACCGGTTCAAGCATGCCTCTAAAGGTGAATTTCGGCGCTGAGTGGAGGCAAATCCAAAAATCATTTGTGCTTGCTCATGTTGAAGTTTCGGAGGAACTCTCACATGTTGGGTGGTCCCACCTCTACGCGCTTGCCAACGATGCTCCTGCATCAATATCCTCTTCTCATCAAGGTTCTTGGCTTGCTTGAGTTGATCCCTCCACATGGATTCCTTTCCTTGTAAGTGGTAGATCTCAATTTTATCTTCTACCTAGGAGAGGTAGTCATGTCACTAGAAATATTTCTTCATTTCCAAAAAACAGGCCTCTACCTCTTCTCCTTTCTTTTGCTCACCATTGAAAGTTGGTGGCTTAATATTCTTGACCTCACCTTGCAATATGTCTGCCTCAAGCCTTCTCCTTTACCTTCGAACAGGAGACACACTTGGGTTGCTCCCTGGCCTTGAACTTGCACGATTTATTCTAGTGTAATTCTTTGGAGAATGATGGCGCATGCTCATGCTTCTTGACTACCTATCATTTCCATGATCATCACTTTTCCTATGGGATATTGATGCAAACACTTGTCTAGCACTAGCTACTTGCTTGGCTCCAGAGTCCTTGTTGACTTGCTTATGCAACATGTTTAATATCTGAAGTATCTCTTCATCAACCTTCATAATCCTTTCATTATCAGCTCTATATATTTGCACTTCCCTATGCATGCTTCTCATAGTGACAGACTCATGCATATCCCTTCATCCATTTGACTATGTCTCAGCATTCCCCATGCTAACATGCAGACCTATGACCTCTTCCTCATGGATGTAATATCCTTGAACATATTCCATAACTTTAATCCTTATATAAGAACCAATTTTTCCTTCATTTACCTTTATCTCTGCAAGAAATGTGCATGTAATAATTATTCTTAGAAACATGCATAGCATAAAACATTCCATCCATTAGAATACAATTTATATGAAGTAAACATTGCACCAATTCAATTTTTTGATTCCCTTGAGGTATTCCTCTTTAAAATATCTTTCAAATGGTTGTAACCATGCCTCAAAATGAATTCTAAGTGAAAAGTTACAACATTTGCATGTTGCAATTTCCAATCTTTTACTGCTACAAAAATATATTTATTATTTTTTGAGAAAATTTATTGCCCAATATAAAATTATGGGTTGACATATGTATTCTACTCCTCAATACTTTTCCATCGACTATTCATTTTCTCAAATATGAGCTTCGATTTGAAAGTTATGGTCCAAAGAAGTTTAGGTTGTTTTACCCAATTAATCCCTACATGCTACGGGTTCCTTAGCACATTTTTAGGTACCCCTAACCAAAATATGACTTCACCAATAGAATCTATGATTCATAATATTTCCAACGACTACTCATGTGCCCCAAACAAACTTTTGAGGATGGAGTTATGCGTTCTGGAAGTAAAACTGGTGCCAAACTTTTTCCCTCACTCTTTTGGTTGTAACTTTCTCATACGAGCTCTGTTTCAAGAACCGTTTAGCTCATTGGATAGTTTTCTCCAAGTTCTTTTATTTGAGATGCAAAGACAAAGTGTACCTTGGTACATAATGGTACACTGTGTTCTCATGGGTTTTGACTGGCTAAAAACATCGTTTAGGGCCTCAAAAATGCCTCGCAAGTTAATGACCTTCAAAAACCACAAAAATTCACATAAACTATCTATTTTACCATTGTAACAACCATTTAAATCTCAACCATTGATCTTGAATTAGGAGAAACAATAATCATTGATCTGAATCTATCGACCATCAGTGATCGACACTTTCCTTTGGACACACATAACTCCTTCTTTAATCTGTCGACGCAACCGTCGGCCATCATCCCAACTCCCCGACAATTGATTTGCACTCAATATCTAAACCAACCGACCAAACCATCATCCATCAATGATATTCATTGGATAATGGAACTCCCCACCAATTCATTCAACGCCTGACTATCGTCCCATCAACGATCATTGATCCCCGATGACTGTCAAATACACTCTCCCAAATTGGCCAACCTGAACATCGACCCATCGATCACTTCTAGGAAGATGTGGCAACTGTTGATGTGGTCTAACACATGGATGTTGACATGGCATGACACGTCATCCTAAGGTGTCAACATGGGTGACATGGAATGACACATGGATGTTGACATGGCATGACACGTCATCCTAGGGTGTCAACTTGGGTGACATGGAATGACACGTGGATGTTGACATGGCATGAAACATGGATTTTGATGTCATCATCCTTGTCCCCCCATTGGCCATCGGGTGATTCGCTTGGACAATATCAACACTTTGTTGAATTCGGTCGACGCCCTACCATCGGTGCGTCAGTCATCGAAGAATTCTCTTGCTTGATTTGAAATACTTCGTTGAATTTGGTCGACCTCCGACCATCGACCCATCGATGATCGAAGATTTCCATCGGTAATTAATAACACTTCGGTGGATTCTACAGTCAAAGATGTCTTATTGCTGAACCAAAATCTTCACCCTTTTAGTCGACCCGACCATTAGCCGTCAGTGATTTCTCTTGGTGAACTTTAACACTTAGCAATTTTTTGACATTTCTCCAATTGATCTATACTAACGATCTCATTTGTTTCACAAACCCCAAAATGAATCTTGGTTATTGATTCGCTCAACCTTCCAAACAACTGATACCTTATGAATTTTTAAATTTATCAAGGAAAATCTTGACCATTGATCTTGAAATCAAATGTGATCTTAGTTGTCAATTCACCAAACTTCCTGCAACTCTATAGGTGGCCATTAAAACTCGAATTTTGACCATTCCAGGTTGAATTTCTATCTACAACTTTATTTTTTGGCTCCATGGAATCTATTAAACAATACGGATTCATTTAAACTCGGACTTTTCCCATGGATTTGAGGATTTCTCTCTAAATTCTTCATTTTTCCCCAAATCTATCACAGAGAAATTCTGCAACAACAAAATTCACCAATTTCCTCTAGTTCGAGCCCATACAAGCCCGGTGTTTGAACCAGACACTCTAATACCATAATGTAACGTCCCCCATCCCAACTGGGGGACATTATGGTGTAGAATACTCATAAAAATGAAATATCTTCTAACTAATTAATTCATTTATAGTTAACTAATTTATTGTACCTTTCAGCTACAAATTAAAACAGATTTAGATATTTTCTCAAACCATAAAAATAGATGCATCTACAACATGCCCAAAATAACATGGATGCAACTTAATCATTCACACAACAACATATAAATCAATCTCATTTACACATAGTTGATGCACAACAATAACACATCTAAATAACTCAGCAACAAGATAAAACACTTATATTTAAACAAGAGTTGTGCAACCAGCTGCTTGGGACAAACGTTCCACCCAACCATAGACTTGTTGTTGAAAATATCAACAACATATCAACCTCGAGATGAGGCTAGTGATCCACAAAAGAGGGTGGTATCTCACAATCCACTCACAACTCATAAACTCACAACCCACTGATATCTTCCTAGTTCTATGCTAATTTTCCACCAACTCTCTTCCTCTTGACCTACCCAACCCAAGGAATGTACCCCTTCACTGATATCAATACCTCAAGCATCTCATTCATTTATCATGGTCTCTCTAGAATAGGTATCTAGGAACCTCTCAGTTGGGAACTCAGGGAACTTGTTGCTAGGAAAACTAGCAGCAAACCAAAAACAAACACTTGTTGTTACAGTGGAACTTGCCCAGGAGTTCACTCTTCAGGCCTGAAAACCTAGTTCTGCAGTCCTTAGCTCCAATATGCTCCCAATATGCTCCAAATCACCCTAGAATTCGATCTCCATGGTTTCACCAGCTCCAAGCTATCTTCCTTTCTCTCTACTTTGTCCTCATACACAAAAACTCGATGTGTAAAAATGTTGTCCCAACCCATACGAATTTCCTCTCCTTTGGCTTGATTGCTTGACTCACACTCTTCCCCAAGATGATTTTACTCGACCCCCATGTCCCCAATAACTTTTGGATGTGACACCCACCCTCTTACATGCATTCAATGATTGTCTTAGGGAACACTCAATCAGAAATTGGAAGGTTCACATACAAATATCAATTTTAGGAAAAATGGGTTGGATTAATATACATGGGTAATTCCCCTTTGGAACCCTCTTGGCCATTATCCTAGACACTCCCCTATATTGTGTATTAATTCATCCCCCATCTCTTGTCCATGTCCCCTTAGCAGCTAGCATCAAATTGTATTATTAAAACATAGAAATACAATTCACATATTACATCTCTTTGGTCGTGTCCACACATTATATCTACACAAGCATTAGTTAAATTGGGGATTATAGTGGGGATGTTACAATTAGCCTTAACGCTGCCAACCCAAATTGGGGCCAAGTGTCGCTTATTTCCTGTTAACTCACACACAGAGAATAACTACCTTGTAAGGTCACAGTTTGGTTTGGCTGAGAGACCTCCCTCGGTGTTTTGAATCATTGATTCATATAAAATGTTCTACGCCTTACATAGCATAGTATGTATAATTGATCGAACACATCACTCTAAAATTGACATGCCAAACCAGCCCTAAAACCGCCACCCCTAAGCAGGCACAAGTGTTGTTTATTCCATGTTAACTCATACAATGAACCACTACCTAGTAAGGCCATAGTTGATCTTGATTGAGACACCTATAGTGTTTGAACATTGATCTATAAAAAGTGTTTTTCTCCTTGTGTGGGATAGTATGTCCAATTAAGCCAACACATCACTCCAAAAGTGACACACATACAGTAATATCCCTAGGCCGAACCCAATTGTAAATGTAAATAAAATTGCACGTAAGTTGGTGAGTTGTTTGATATCATTTTGTATGCACCTTTCATGGCATAGTGTGTGCATGTACTGTGCAATAAAATGATGAAGTGGGCACATTCTTGGATACTGCGCACAACAACTTAAGTGCGCATGATTTTGAGGCCAATGAGCCTTTATGTATATGATGCGTTGTATAGATTGTTGAGCCAGTTATTATAAGCTAGGATGCTTATGTTTTGATTACGCCGGAGAGCCTAGATGTTAAAGGCCAGTGAGCCTATTTTTGTATATATCCCATAATTAATATAAAATACATCATTGCGCTTAGACTGACTGTGATAAAAGAGTATGGGAGACTAAACTCCACTAGTTAGGGAAAGGGTGGGGAATAAAATTTAAGGAATATTATATTAATATTTCTTAAATCATAAAGTATGGATAATTATTTTATCCTAAGTTCTAAAGTTGGGGAAAAGTGGGCCAAAGTAGCTCCCAACATGACAGGTGTAAAGTTGGGGACATGCATACATATTGTTGGGACTTAGTTCATTTTCCCATTCATTCCTTTCATCATGCAGTCATCCATTCAATCATCCATGAGCATTCACACACCCATGGAGCTATCCTTAGTACCTTCATGAATGTACCTAAGCCTATATCCATAGCCATATTGTTTGTGTAGCTGGTTAGCTTGGGAGATCGACTGAAGAAGTGGGTTGTCAGGCCCGTGGGATATTGAAGAGGCGGGTTGTCAGGCCCATGAGAAATTCTCTGGGTGAGAGAATTTTCGGGAATTGATTTCTTGAAGGTGCTAAACTGTAGCTACAACGCTCTAAGACTTCCTATCCGGCCTGTTGCTGAAGCCCGGAAAGGAAGTGGGGCAGTCGAAGGACTTTTGAGCAGAGAAGGGGCACACTTCCTAGGGTGGGACAGGCATGTGGGGAATGAGGGACTGTAGGTTGTTAGTTTGATTTGGCACCTATGATGGAGTCTTTCTTGTTGTCTATGAGCCATTAGCCCGGTTAGGAATCCCTTTACCCGGCTGGAGTTTATTTCCATCTCGGGGGTGATCCATTGTTGAGAGTGATGAGCAGTGTGGTCTAAGGCTGGGAGGTTCGTGGAAGGTCTACACGTAGTTGGTGATATTCCTACCAAGATAAGTGTCAATTGTGTGACAAATTTACATGTTTCATTTTCATTTACGTGTTTATTTTATGGGCTTATCATATGTGTGTTTATAACTGTGTTTATATTTATGGGTATTGCCTACATATGTTGCATGTATATAATTACTGTCAATTTCA
The DNA here is from genome assembly GCA_009831015.1 of Picea engelmannii. Classification (NCBI taxonomy): domain Eukaryota; kingdom Viridiplantae; phylum Streptophyta; class Pinopsida; order Pinales; family Pinaceae; genus Picea; species Picea engelmannii. The sequence continues at coordinate 9,962 of WSFP011467733.1, forward strand.
TATGAATCTGTATATTTACAGTATGTATTTGTCTATCTACGTTTTGTATATAATGTTCCACAAGAGTTCTGTGTGTATATATTTCAATTGCATGCAGTTCGAAAAATTTATGTGGCATAGCTCAGTTGGGTGTTGGGTATGTTACAATATGTTCTGTAGAGAGAACGAAAGTTTTCTCTCGTGTATCGTGGTCATCCTAGAAGGCTAGGGACGTTACGATATGGTATCAGAACTTTAGTTTTCAACACTGAGCCTAGATGGGCAGAGCAAGTTGATTTGAAGCGAAATTTCACAGAGGATTGATTTCGAAGTGGCCAAATTTCGAGTCATAGAGCGTCCATGGTAAATTTTAGAAACGATGACGTGGAATTGGGTAAAGCCCCAATTTATGTTCTTAAATTCATGAGGAAATGGAGAAATCCGGCCATGTGGTGAGATATTATTGATTTAATATTTGTTCTAGCAAATTCAGACCTAAAATTGGTCGAATTTGAAGTTACATTGAATCCATGACAGATGGAGCGAGTTTAGTGGTTAAAATTCTCAATTCGTGAATAGATTTTGGGAAACATTCGTTCCAGAAATGTCAAATCATAGCGATTTGTTGTTATAGAGGTTGAACTGGTGTTATCGAGGTGAAATTGAACAAATTTCATACTTGTAGAATGTCTATGAAAGAAATGGGGGAAAAGTTAAGCAAAGGCCCCAAATTTCTGCAGCGAAATTCACGAGGAATTGATGCGCATAAAAATGAATGTGCGCAGGTGGGTGCACTAAAAATGCATGATGCACAGTAAAAAGATTGTGATATGTGAAAATTGGGCATTGCACGGAAAAATGTTGGTGTGCTGGTGTGCACGCTAAATTTTAGCACCGCGCGAAAAAATGTTGGCATGTTTGTGTGTGCGCTAAATTTTGGCGTCATGCGGAAAAATATTGGTGTGTGGGTGCACGCGCTAAATTTAGCATTGCGCGGTGGGAATACGCATAATAAGGTGTGTGTTGTGTGCACACACATAATGATGTCACGCGTGGTGTGCATAGTATTGGCAGAGCGCAGAGAAACTTTGTTGATGCATGCACAATGTGGGTATATGTTGTCGCATGACAGTTTAACTAATGGTGCACGCAGACTATTGGTGCGCGGTGGGGGCATACTAAACTTTGGCATGGTGTAGCACGTAGAGTGAAATGTGTGTGGAATATCAACACACGATACAAAAATTGTGCACAACGGGTAATAGTGCAAGAACCAAAACTGTGTGTGGTGGATATTGGCGTGCGACACAAAAGTAGTGCGCGCAAGTTATTAGCGCGACAGAGAAGTGATGCACAGTGGTTATAGATGCGTGGAGCACAATTTACCTTATGGTGTGGCTGCGCATGATAAATATGGGTGTACATGTTGAAATTTTTGTGTGAGAAGTTGTTTGGATGGTGAGCAACAGTGGAAAACCAACAAATTTCTGTGACATTTTATACTATTTGAACGTCATCTTTTTTGCAACGCGTTTTTGAGGCCCTTAACAATGTTTTTTGATACTCAAAAATAACGAGAACAGAGTGTGCCAAGGCACACTCTATCTCTATAGCTCAATTAAAAGAGCTCGGAGAGATCTTTCTAATGGTGTAAACCATTTGTCAAACGAAGCTTTTATGAGAAAGTTACAGCACAAACAATGGAGGGTAAATTTCAAGACCCAACTAACTTCAAAGAGCCATAACTTTCTGCTCCAGAATCATATTGAGGCACAGGAATGGTCAATGGAAAGATATAGAACCATAGAAAACATTAACATAGCTGAATTAAATTTCTGAGCATGTTAAAGATGTTTAATATGGCAAAGAGGGTACCTATAGCATTCCAGACCAAAAACATAAATTGGCATAGAACTTCAACAGGTTGTAACTAGCAGCCCAAAACCCAAAAAAATGTGAAACTTGGATAGAGTGTCCATAATATGTATATGAGGAAACCCAATTCAGATCCTATGAAAATTCCAATGGAGTAGGTGCAAAAATGCATATTTACAGCGCAAAGTTGCGCCAAATTGAAATGTGAACAGAAAAAATTAATGGACAATTTTCAAATAACCATAACTTTTTGCTCAAGACTCGGAATTGAGCATGGGAATAGGCATTGGAAAGGTATTGGACAGTGGAATCTAATTATCCACCCATAAAATTGATCTGGGCACTCTATTTTTAGTAAATTAGAAGAAATAATTATGATATATTATTGAACCAAAATGGTTCATATTTTTCATGAATTGTTGAAACAGTTAGCCTGATAAAGTTTTGTTGGTTGCACTTTTTGCAGAGTTAAAAAGTAGTAGATCAGATCAGGATCAGAATAAACTCCATAGTAATGGAAGAGGCATAGGGTAATTACAGCCAGGAAGATGAAATCAGAGGGATGGATGTCCATTTGGACATTGAAGGAACAAACTCCAATGGACATGGAGAAGGAAGAGATGAAAACATGAATATGGTAGAGACCATTAAAAATTTGCAGAGGGTTGTCCAAAGACATAAAGATGATAATGAAAGGATTATGAGAGACAAGGAGCAATAGGATGACTTCAACATGAAGTTAATGCAGATCTTGAACATAATAGAAAAGAAATTGGATAAGGAGAGTGGCTCAAGCAAATCACGAAGTCAGAGGCTTGCTAATGAGAAAAGAATAACAAGAAGTGTTAGCAAACATCACCATCACTCCCTGAGGCATCCCCATAAGAGTGAACCTAGAAGTTCAATTCCATCCCCTTTCAGGAAGCATAAGGGGTCTGGGGTGGATGAGCTATGAGGAGAAATGAACAAAATCAAACCTCCTACATTTAGCAGTGAGCACAAGAAGGATGAAGATGCAGAGACATGGTTGTTAGGCGTGAGAAAGTATTTTCAATTGCATAATTATTGTTCTCATGCAGAAGGTGGAATTTCCATCTATCAACTCAAGGGAAAGGCATCCATGTGGTGGGATCAGCTTGTAAAGGTGCAGCACATTAAAGAGAAAAGTGTTACTTGGAGGGAATTCAAGAAGTATTTTGAGAAGAAATACTTGACTAAGAGATACTATGACAAGAAAATGAAAGAGTTATTTGAACTCAAGATTGGGAGTATGATAATAGATGAATATGAGAGAAGTTTTTTAGAACTGTTGAAGTGTGTCTCTTTCATCAAGGATGAGATAGTTAAGATTCAGAGGTATTTGAGTGGATTGCCATCATTTATCAGTGACAAAATACAGTATGATGATCCCAAGACATTGGAGGAGATCATAAGGCGAGCTAAATGCCTATATGATCAGCAAAAATCAAGGCCAACTTTCCAAAAATCTTTGGAAGACAAAAAGAAACTCAGGATGGATCAGATGAAGAAGGGATCTAAGCCACCGTTCTTTAGAAATAATCCTCAGGGGCATCCAACTTCTAGAGAACCAGAATGATTGAGATAGGGGGTCAAAGGCCAAGGAAACCACTTATTCAATGTTGGGGTTGTAAAGAAGATCATATGTTCAGATATTGTCTTCACGGAGGTGACAAAGTGAGGACTATTCACAATGTACAACAAGTTGAAACAATGGAGGACATGGGCATAAATATACCAAGGATCTATGCAGCCCTGGACAACAAGCAAGCAGAGTATCAGTCACATATGATTGAAGTGGAAGGTATGATCAACAACCAAACCATTGTTATTTTAATTTATTTAGGAGCTAGTCATAGTTATATAGATCCTAAGATGGTGGAAAGTTTGAATTTTCCAAGAAGAAAGCATGGAAAATCTTGGTTGGTGCAGCTGGCTACCGGAGCCAAAAGAAAATTTAATGAGATGGTTAATTCATGTCTTATGGACATGAATGGACTGAACACCAGGGAAGATTTAAACATCTTGCCCTTAGGTTCCTATGACTGTCTAATTGGGATGGATTGGTTGGACCAGCATCATGCTATCCTAGACTGTCATAACAAGGCATTTACTTGCTTGGATGAGGAAGGGAATATAAGGAAAGTGCATGGAATTCCCAGGGCAGTAACCATCAGAGAAATTTCAGCATTGCAGCTGAAGAAATGTTACATAAAAGGGTGTCAAATATTTGCAGCTCATATGGAAGAGACACCTAAAGATAAGGTGCCAAATTTGGAAGAACATGCAATCCTGGAAGATTTTGAAGATGTGTTCAAGGAGGTAATAGTACTATACCCAAAGAGAGATATTGATTTCTCTATAAATTTAATGTCTGGAGCAGCTCCAGTGTCAAAGACTCCTTACAGAATGAGTACACCAGAGATGAGGGAGTTGAAAATTCATCTTGAGGAACTTCTGAAGGAGTATATATGCCCAAGTGTGTCACCTTGAGGTGCCCCAGTCTTGTTTGTGAAGAATAAATATGGGATATTAAGATTGTGCATTGATTTCAAACAGTTAAATAAAGTGATTGTAAAGAACAAGTATCCTCTGCTAAGGATTGATGATCTCTTTGATCAATTGAAGAATGCAAAGATATTTTCAAAGATAGATCTCAGATCAGGATACCATCAGGTAAGGATTAAAGAGGAAGATATCATCAAGACCGCCTTCAAGACAAGGTATGGTCATTATGAGTTCACAGTGGTGCCATTTGGGTTGTCAAATGCACCGGCTATTTTCATGTGCTTAATGAATGGTGTTTTCGAGAATATTTAGACAAGTTTGTCATTGTCTTTTTGGATGACATCCTTGTATATTCCAAGTCAAAAGAATAGCATGAGCATCACTTGAGGATGTTGTTGCAAGTATTAAGGGATCATCAGTTGTATGCCAAATTGAGCAAGTGTTCATTTTATTAGAAGCAAATTCATTATTTGGGACATATCATTTTAGAGGATGGGATACCAGTGGATCCTGAGAAGATAGAAGCCATTAGAGAATGATCAGTGCCAAAGAATATGACAGAGGTCAAATCATTCATGGGCCTTGTAGGCTACTATAGGATATTTATTGAAGGATACTCAAAGATTGCACACCCAATCACTTCCTTACAAAAGAAGGGTGTGAGGTTTCAGTGGACATTGGATTGGAAAAGAGTTTCCAACACTTGAATCAATTATTAACAAGTGCTCCAATATTAAGGATTGCAGACCCAAATGAAGACTTCATTGTATGCAGAGATGCATGTAATGAAGGACTTGGTGGAGTTCTCGGTCAAAATGGGTTTGTTGTATGTTATGAATCAAGGAAGTTGAAGGAGCGTGAAAGACAATATGCCACTCATGATTTGGAGTTGGCAGCCATAGTGCATGCCTTGAGGAAATGGAGACACTACCTCATGGGGAAAAGGTTTGAGCTCACGATAGACCACAACGGTCTGAAATATTTATTTGATCAACCAACTCTAAATGCTAGGCAAAGCAGATGGCTAGAATTTTTAAGTGAATATGACTTTGATATAAAGCATATCAAAGGAAAAGAGAACAAATTGGTTGATGCACTCAGCAGAAGAGTGCATGAATTACATGCTACAACCATTAGCATGTACCAATTAGATTTGAAACACATAATTTTAGAGGCTGCCGAATTAGATTTGCAATACAAGGAATTAGTGCCAAAATTACAGCAAGGTAATTTACAACAGAAAATTGAAGAATACAAACTAGATAATGATGAAATTGTCATGTACAGGGGCAGAATTTATGTACCAAATTCCCGAGAGTTGAAAAAAATGATATTGGGAGAAATGTGTAATGTACCTTATGTTGGGCACCTAGGTTATCAGAAAAATATTGCAACTGTCAAAAGCCAATATTATTGGTCGGGAATGAAGAAAGAGGTTGTTGGTTTTATTGCCAAATGTTTGGAATGTCAAAAGGTAAAGGTTGAGCATAGATGCCCAGCTGGTTTGCTACAGCCATTACCCATTCCTGAGTGGAAGTGGGAAGTTGTAACCATGGATTTCATCACCAAACTTCCCAGAACAAACAAGCAACATGATTCCATCATGGTAGTGGTGGATAAGCTTACTAAAGCTGCCCATTTTATTACAGTAAAGCTCACTCACAAGGCATCCAACATTGTTGATATTTATATGAGGGAAATTGCTCGATTACATGGCATACCCAAGACAATTGTGTTTGATAGAGATCCAAAATTTACCTCAAAATTTTGGAAGGGATTATTTAATGGATTTGGACCTAAGTTTTATTTTAGTACAACTTATCATCCAGAATCAGATGGGCAAACAGAGAGGGTGAATCAAGTGATTGAGGATATGTTGAGAATGTATGTGATGGATAAGTCATCAAAATGGGAAGACTACCTACACTTGGTAGAGTTTTCTTATAACAATGGGTACCAAAAATATCTAAAGATGAGCTCATTTGAGGCACTTTATGGAAGAAAGTGCAACACACCGGTAAGCTGGGATAACCCAACAGATAGAGCAGTGGTTGGGCCATATTTTCTCAAGGAAATGGAGGAGCAAATGATAAGAATAAAGAAAAATTTAAAGGTTTCCCGAGATAGGAAGAAAAGCTATGCTGATAAGGACAGAACTTACAGGGAATTTAAAGTGGGAGACCATGTATTTTTTAAAGTGAAATCCAACAGAAGTTCCCTTAAGTTTGGAAATTGTTCAAAGTTGGAAGCTCGCTATTGTGAACCATTTGAAATCCTAGAGAGGATTGGTCCAGTAGATTATATGATTGCATTGCCTTCATCTATGTCTGTTTATAATGTATTCCATGTACCATTGCTCAAGAAATATATTCCTGATGATAATCATGTTATTGATTGGAATGTGATTCGGGTGGAGCAAGAAGGCACTTTCCAAGTGCATCTGGTACGCATTCTAGACCAGAAAATCAAATAGCTCTGAAATCGATCCATAGGGCTTGTAAAGGTCCAATGGACCTGGTACAGTCCTGAGGATGCTACTTGGGAGCATGAGGATGCAATGCGGGCAGAATACTCGCATCTTTTTGAGGATTTTTGAAAATTTTGTTGTATATGTGTACATAATGCACTGAGGATAGTGCATAAATAAGGGGAGAGGATCGTAATATCCCTAGGCCGAACCCAATTGTAAATGTAAATACAAATGCACATAAGCTGGTGAGTTGTTTGATATCATTTTGTATGCACCTTTCATGGCATAGTGCGCACATGTATTGTGCAGTAAAATGATGAAGTGTGCACATTCTTGGATATTGCGCGCAACAACTTAAGTGCGCGTGATTTTGAGGCCAGGGAGCCTTTATGTATATGATGTGTTGTATAGGATGGTGAGCCAGGTATTATAAGCTAGGATGATTATGTTTTTATTAGGCCAGAGAGCCTAGATGTTAAAGTCCAGTGAGCCTATTTTTGTATATATCCCATAATTAATATAAAATACACCGCGACGCTTAGACCGACCACGATAAAAGAGTATGGGGGACTAAGCTGCACTAATTAGGGAAAGGGTGGGGGCTAAAAGTTAAGGAAAAAGGGGATAAGATAGGGAGCTTGAGCCAGAAAGGAATATTATATTAATATTTCTTAAATCATAAAGTATGGATAATTATGTTATCCTAAGTTCTAAAGTTGGGGACAAGTGCGTCAAAGTAGCTCCCAACATGACAAGTGTCAAGTTAGGGACATGCATACATTGTTGATTAAGGTTGGTTGTCATTGATGTCAACCCTTGAAGAAAGCCTTGTAGCACAAAGGTTTGGGTAATGGACCCAGTACTGTTTGATGTAAATATGATTCATTATTGTTTTTTCATGGTTGATAAGAAATAAATACGGATGAACTCCAAAGTGGTCCCCTTATGGTGAAAGCCCTCACGGGCAGACGCTTTGTGGAGTAAGAGAACCCATGCTTAATTGTGGAATAATGAGATGAAGGAAAGCGAATTTGTCAGGGAAAATATCCTATATGGATAGTGCTTTTCATGTCATTTCCAGTGGTATGTGGAACGTCACATAATTCCTCACGGTTAGAGAGTTATGGGTAACAGTATGAGTTATGATATATTTTCAGATAATACTATTCTATATGGATAGTACATTTCATTCCATTTCTAGTGGTATGTAGAATGTCACATAACTCCTCACAGTTTGAGAGTTATGGTCTTACGAAGTTGGAGGACCCTCATATGTCATCTAGAAGCCCCAAAAGGTCAAAGTAGTCAAAGTGGTTTAAGAGATTTTAAAAGGTAAATAATAAA
>WSFP011467734.1:0-18155 GCA_009831015.1 Picea engelmannii
AAAATATTTGGGGAGAAAGATGAAAGTTATGAAGGAAGCAGACGATCATGAGTTAGGATAGATGAGGGAGTTAGGATTGACACCATTTCAGGAGAACAAGACTTATTCATAACCCTTGAAGGAGATTCATGAGACTCAAGTCTTGCTACACCGAAAGATGTTGAGTCTCATCAAAGAAATGATACAGTGTCGCACAACTACACGACCCTCCCGATGAAATAATTCCATTACAAAATCAAAGGAACCAACCTTGGATCACCCCCACCCTTAGATCCTTCTACAAATTTGGTAAATTCTACACCGAATCTTGCAAAAAAAAAAATCTCACAGTTATAATGCAATAGGTTCAAACTATATTAGTAGTGGAAGTGGAGCAAGTTATTAAGCTCTAGTACAACTAGGACCATCATGATTTATATTGATATTGTTATCCCCCACTTTTAGGGATAGCTAGGAGATTATGTCTTTAGGTCCACAGGTCCTAGACATGGAGTACCGAGAGCAGGATTGACTTTAGCATGGCCCTGGAGGGCCCACCTTTTCTTTCTTCCAACATCTTTGTCTTGTCAGCAGCAACAACATCCATCACCATTGGCTTGGTTCTGTGTCAGAGATGGTTCTTGCTCCATGAGGTAATTAGTCCAGGTATCATGGTATGTGTCACTTTGATCATCAAAACCATTGAATGCATGCATATGATATCTTTTATTTCTAACAACTGCTTGGATCTTACACTTTCCCACTTGACCATGTTTGGGGGGATTGACAGGGTGCCCTAGCAAGCCCGTGTCTGTGGGTTTTGGTTTTCCACTAGGGGGATTTCTAAAAATCCATCATCTGCTCCCATCATGGCACCATTGTTTCATCTTGTTTCCCACTCACTTATGCTATTCCACTTTTCCAGGCACTGGGTTGACCTATTTTCAGGATTGCACCTTATCTCGTGGGAAGAAGGGGCTAAAGGACCAGACGGTAAAACCAAGCTGGTAAAAGACATAATCCTAAAAAAAAAACCTTGAGATGCTTTGCCCAGGGATTCCCGAGAAATCAATAAAAGGCTTCTCAGCAAGAAACAAGGGGGCCCAGAAAAATAATAAAAACACGACCTAACCAGAGGATAGGGGGTCTCATCACGAGCCAACCTATTAGGTCCATGGGTACCTAGTAGTATGAAATTTCCACCAATTGGTTTCCACACAAGGGCAGTGACTCTTGGTTGCATGACCAAGGGATATGGGGTCTCATCACGAGCCAACCTTCTCATTTATGTGAAAGTACTTGTGGGTAACACTGCCACCACTAGTCACCACGCCAGGGCAATGTCCCCTGATTATCTCTTGAAGAAAAAAAAAAGAGGAAAAGCAACAAAAGATAAAAGAACGAAAATAACAAGAATAAAAGGCAAGAATGGGCTTGGAAAAAATGCATCCAGGACAGGTACAACTTGCCTCATAACAAAGGCACCCACAGGTAACATTTCTTGCATCCTTGGCCCTCATTGCACGCATATGATTGGACTTCCCTTGACCATATCACCCACTTACATGGCTTGGATGAGGTCTCTTATAGGAACTTTCCTTTTTCAGTGGACACTAGCCCAATAGGACACCTTGTCCTTTTCTCCAGATTTGTATTGTAGGATTGTGTAACGTCTTTGAGATGTTAACTGATGTATTAGGGATTTTTTGTACATGTTTAATAATATTTATGATGAGATGTGATTGACATTTCTATGATCCCTATGACTGATGAGCCCATGGAGGGCATATCTTTTGATGTGCAGGACCATGCCTGACGGATAGGTGCCATTTGGACCAGTACACATGGGGATATGATTAGTTCAGACCTCCATGGGGCTGAAGATCCCATCAAGGGACAGAGATAGGACAAGGATGGATCAGGGGCTTTGCACCAGAGAAGAAGAGGACGTTCCACCAGAGGCACTTTGGCAGAGCTTGACCTAGGGGGATTGACCCTCTTTCAGTGGAACGCTGGTTGTGGAAGGCCTGGGATGTCACCCATGATGACCATGATGTCATCCAACCTATTGGACGTCTTGGGAGGCAGACTGGGTAGTATTGGCACGTGTGGCATGATGGAGGAGCTCAAGGAGGGTTAATGTTTTTCTCTAGGTTGCTACATTTTCCCTAAAAGGGGCTAACGTCTCCTTTGGAGGGGCTTGATGTCTCTTTTTAGCATGATTAGGGTTTTGATTTAACATTTTAATGTAAAAACAATATGATTTAATGTTTTGGCCTTGTCGGCCTTTTACATGACCTAAAATGTGAATTTAGGTCATGATACTGTATAAATGAAGGATTTTCACCTTCATTTTTTGATCACAACTTACTCACTCCTCAAGGAGGTCTGAAGTTTGTGCCATCTCTTGGGTTATTGGCTGATTTAGTGATGCACACTTGTTGAAGGAGGATTTTCTTGGCATAGTTTGGCATTTATCTTAATGGAAGGTGTTACAACTAGGGTTTGCAATGCTTTTTCTTGGTGATATGTAAGTATTTTTCTGCAAAACTTCTTGAATGAATGGTTGTAGTTTCATTTGTTGCATGTGTTTATAATTTTTCTGACCAAAACCCTAGGTGAAAATACACAAGTAGGTCCTTGTCTCATGTCCCCATTGAGAGAATTTTCAGCCATTGATTGAATAAGGAGAGAGCCTAGCCATTGCTACACTCTCATTCTCTCTTCTTTTTTTCTAGCCTTACCTTTCATACGCTGAGAAGAGGGAGACACCTTAAGCCTAGGTTTTCTACACTTTGGGACGATTTTTCTAGGGTTTGCTGATAGAGCCTTGATGTAGCAACACTCTGCTTCATCAAACCTTCTTGTCTTGGTTTTATGATTTATCTTCAACTAGTCGTGATTGCCACCGAGTTAAGTAAGGAAGAGAGAGCACCGAGGCCTAGTTATCCTACACCAAGGTGAGCCTCTCTCCCCTAGGGTTTTGACTTTGAGGCCTTGCCTTAGCAACACCTCAAAGCTTATCCCTCTAGTCCTTATCCTTTTTTACCTTTGTCTCCTTTAGCTCTTGTGTCCTCCACTATTTGACTCCATTAACCCTAAGGCACTAATCTAAAGACCTTTTGTGTTGAAGTGAACTTGATCAAAACTACTTTCAATACATTGAATGAAAACCTAACTATACTAACCCTAGCTTATAAACTAACCCTATTAACTAAAGTGTTGTAGTCATCTCTTGATATTAACACCTTTGTGCAACTAAACGTTTTTCTTTATAAGCAATTGAATGACGATTAAAGGAATTAATTGAATGAAGCGTTGATTTATTACATTGAATGACATATTGTTTCAACATTTATTGATGAAGTGACATAATTTTCATTGCTATTTATAAACATTGACTTCGTCAATATTTATTATCAAATTGCTTTAAAATGTATGAGATTGTCATTGATTTACATGAATTACTAACCCATTGATCAAAGCTTGCATATATCAGTTTATTGTTGCTTTGTCTCAGGCAGGTATATCTCTTTGGGCGTTTTACTTTATTGTCTTATTAGCCAGGACTATATGCTCGGTGGTGAATTGTGAGGGGGGAATAACTACTTTATCTTGTAATCCTTTGCCTTCTCAAAACCCCAGGTCACTGGGGACGTCTCCCTTGGGCCTTACCTCCCTAAAGAGAAAGAACCATCCCATTGTGGTGACATTGGGTGGGATTGGTTCCTGTTACGCCAGTTTTACCTTCAAACCTCAAGCCTTTTATCCTTGCTACAAACTATGGGATAACAGATATGATCCCCCAATTCTTCTATGGGAACTCAAAATGCAGGCTCACTCACCCAATACCCAAAATTTTGGTGTAAAGGGGATGAGGATGTTGAGCAACATTGGTTCTTATGTGAGGCTATCTGGAGGTCCCACGAAACTCTAGATGCCAATAAAATAATCGAATTCCAGACCACATTGAGAGGTAGAGAAATCAAATGGTACATGAAGTCCATTGATCCCGGGAATCCCCAAGGGACTCCCTCAAGACAACCCTTTAATCTTGCTTGGGTTAAACAAATATTTATTGCATATTTTCGCCTACCTCAATCTGAATAGAAGACCCTCTTTGAGTTGTAGGAGATCAAGCAAAGATACGAGGAGTATGAATTGGAATATAACCAACGATTCAAAGATGCAATCAAGAATCTAGCAAATCCTATTCACGAGAATCACCACTATGAATGGTTCACTCATGGGCTTTTCCCTTTGATCCAGATTCCATTAAATCAACAAAGACTAGCCACTTTGGGAGAAGCATTAGAACAGGCCATGAAAATTGAAGCAATGGACGAATACCCTTGGAATTTGTGCATGATGAGATACCTAGAAGATAATCATATTGTGCAACTCCAGTTCTAGATTTCCGCACCGACTGAGAAAATTAATGAGTTGTCCCTACCTAGAACAATTCGACCATAGGTCTCGTGCACTGGTTGCTACAATGAAGGGCATATGGTGAGAGAGTGTCTAATATCACGGGGTGGAGGAGCTGTGAGCCACCCTATGCCTCCACCACTAGTCATACCATTAGATGATGTTGTGCAAGTTACGACTACAACGCCATTGCATGCACCTCTACAATTCCAGGACTTCCCGACTCAGTGAGGGGGTCAACCCACCAATTATTGTGAGATTTGAAGAAACCATGGACATTCTCGAAGACAATGCCCCATTTTACAAAAATATACATCTGTCCCAAATAAATTTACTTTGAATTCTGTGGGTCGACATATTTCCAATCAATGTCATGCTTTAGATGCTCTTGTAGACATAATAGACCGCTCTTCCTTTAGAATTGATGAAGCCTCTCAAGGGTTTGGAGGAGGTCGCAGAGGGGGAGGATATTTTAGAGGAGTCTGATCTAGCGACAGAGGACTCACTCACTACTACAAATGTGACTAACAGGGGCCACCTTGTAAGGGACTACCCATATTCAAAGAGACAATGGTGCACACACTCTCGAAAGAATACCCATGCTAGTGAGGTTTTTCCTAACCTGATCGCATGATGGGAAGATCACGCAAGACAAAGGGGGGGCCAATTGCAGAAGAGAGGCAATCCAAAATTCATGTTATAACAAGGGGAGGCACAAATACATGTTTTGATTCTGAACATATTAATCGAGATCGGATTCAAAAGTTAGTGCCTAAACCCTCATATGATCCTCTACAACAAAAGTATTTTTTTCAGAATGCAGTATAATTGTTCCGCCAGATGTCTAACTTTGTGATACTAGAAGTTGTGAATCCAAGCTATACCCCTCCCTGTCAAGTTGCGGAAAAGTTGGTCCCATCCAAGGGCCCATCGTATGAGTTAAACAAAACTATTTCCTTATGGTTTAAACTCTTTTATGATATCCTGAATGATGAACACCTTACCCAAAAGTTGTGTAACACCATTAGCATAGCTCTGGGAGCTGAGGGAAATATAGAGGGATCTATAAATGTTAATATGCCCGAGAGGAATGCAGGCCAAATAGAAAGACAAAAGAAGAGGTCAGAACGTGAGTTCATACTAAATACCCATATAGATGGTTATGATATCAATGATGCTATGCTCGACTTGGGTTCATATGTTAATATCCTACCAAAGAAAACATGGGAATCTATGGGAAAACCCAGGTTGGTCTATTCCCCAATTCAATTGCACATGGAAAACTAGTATCGTATTTACCCAACAGGGAGGCTAGAAAATGTGGAATTAGAACTAGCTAGAGTCAATACTGTTGCTGAGTTCGAGGTCATTGAGATCATGGGGTAGAAGGATCCATATCCATCCTTGCTTGGTATTAGTCCCTAAAGTTTTCCTTGACTACTAAGGGCAAGATCGGGAACCTCAATTATTGTAATGGTTTATATTTGTAGGTCTTTTTGGGTTTTATAGGTTGTTTTATGGGTCAAGAAGTGGATGAATTAGGAAACATAAGATTTCAGTTACAAAGTTAGGTTTCCACCACATTCACTTAGTAAATGAAAATCACTCTAATAAGCTATATAATGATATTTAAACAGAAGAAAAAGAAACTACAAGCTTACAATTTTTTCACTTACATAAAAGAATCTTGATCCCAAATATCATTAAGAAACATGAAATAAATACTCAAAAACAAATTCTGTAATAGTTGAGAAAAAAAACAAAATATTTACTGGTATTCAACATAAATAGAATAAAGCAAATGCTTCACAAAGATTCAAATGCATTCAAGAAACAGAGATGAAATTTAACACAAGAATGAGACAATATAAGCATCATAATGCTTTTTCAATTGCGTGTAAAGTGTAGCAGATTCCAGGTATACAATTCAGGTCAATATGTCCTATAGAACCACCAAATGCAAACCCATACTTCTTAGTCTGAACTTGCTTTTATACAAAAAGAAGAAGTTTCACTTTTGGATCTAGATCCAAAAAAATAGTGGCCCATTAATTACATCCCTTGACTATAGACATTACATTCGAATTACCTCACATGAGGTCAAAACAAAAAGATGATTTTCAGGAGGAAAATCCTCATAGTAAGATCAAATCCTGGAAAATGATCTTGTGAAAACTAAAAATCCGATTCTTAGCATTTGTTTGTGTAAAGAAATTCAAAAAGGAACTAATCTCTAATTCCTAGTTAGATTTATCGATGTTGTCAAATCTACCTGCAAAATATTCAACTTCCATGCATTTTCTCCTCATCCTGCAAAATAAAGTTATGCAAAAATACTATTTTGTTGCAGCCTTAGGGATTTTCTTTAAGAATTTGTAGACTTTCTTTTGCTTCTGTTTCATCTTATGGAATTTAGTTTGTAATATGGAATTTTGTATTACAAGCCTTTTATTTTTCTGCCTCAGGTATGCGTTAATGGCCTCATAATATTCGAGTGTCAACACATCTTTACTCCCAATCACAGGTTCGTTTTTCTTTTCTTGTATCACATGTTCTTCTTTATTTAATTGTTGTGCAGGTTCTTCTTGATTTTCTTCTAATGCAGGTCTATTTAAGACAATATATAATTTGGGATTTATAGGTTTCCTTTCCTTCTTGTATACCTTTATAAGTTTCTCCTCAACAATGTCTTCTGTTGTAGACTCAAGTAGACCATGTGCTCCTTTTTCCATGAAAAACTCTGTCTTCTCTGGCATATCCCTCAGTGTATGGATTCCAACCTTTCTTGATTGGTGATTTTAGGGGTCTCATCATTTGAGTGAGAAAATTCGATTTTTGGCACTAGTTGTTGATTTCCCCCCTTTTTGGTCTTCTTCTGAATTTTCTCCGTGATATCATCATCTAAAATTATCAGATTATCTTTCTTCAAAGAGGGTTTAAACAACGTGTTTGAATTAAGTCTCAACTTGTGTGTAGCTCTTGTTTTAAGCCTACTATTATAATTTACATGTTGTTTACCCTTGCTCCTTCTGCTTTGTCTCACTTGTGAGGAATTGTTAACAGACACATCATGGATCTCCATTTATGCTTCTGTTTTCACTTCTTGTAGTTTCTCTGTCTTTTTCCTGGCGATTCTTCTTGTACAAACCCTGTTATAAGACATAGAATCATGTTTTGAAACAAATGATTTGTGCCTTTGTTTGATTTATGCCTCCTGTTGTAGTATCATTTTTCTCTTACTAGATCTAGTTTGTCTAGCTACATGAGAAATTTCTTGCAATTTTACAGTGCTTTTTGAGGTATCATCCTTCTTTGTTGAAATCCTAGGTTTCTGGTCAGAGGTTGTTTTTTTTTTTTTTTTTTGAACCTTTTTCATCAAACCCTAAGGAAGTCAAAAACTATCTCGAGGACACTCGAACTTCACTCAATGCATAAAGTACCAACCTTTTAATCAATCCTTGATGAAATTTTTTTTTATCAGTAGTTCTTGGATTACTCTGTACTCTCTTTTCCATTTTGGTCAAGCTATTCAACATGGAAAAGGGAAAGCTCATTTGTGAATCTCCATTCAAATGCATTAAAATTCTCACGTGATAACAATAAACATAGGAATGCCTACCCTCACAAGTTATGTACCTCATGACTATTGACAAAACACTCTTCCATTCTTCCTTTAACCACTTTTTTGGGATCCCTTGGCTCCAATATGGATCATGATGTTCTGGTACCAAAAATTGATTGCACAGGTCTGTTGATAATTTACTTTTCTTCCACCATCTTTCACCCTGTACAGGCAGGTGACATGTTGCTCCTATTGAATTCTCTATAATGTGAATTAATAAATTTCCCATTTGAGTTTGAAACCCATCAATTTTTTTTACAAATATCATTGAAATCTCCTCATGATTCCCTTGGAAGGTTCAACATAACTTGAACCTGCCTCCATCAATGAATTTCTGCATAATCTCGGGGAAGGATTCCAACAATTTGACCCCTACTGGTTCCAAACAACTAACCTGACCACCTTTCTTGGGTGCCATCATGCGGACTGCGATCTATTTCAACCTGTAAATTCTAGGGTTTCAACTCAAGCAGGTTTTTGGATATTCTTGTTCAAACAACCAATGTATAAGGTTTCCTTCTTTGCAAATAATGTTAGGCTGCAATTTCGTTATGGTAAAACTTAACTAATAACCCTAGGTACTTGAAATTGTGGCTTGACAGTTAAATCAGATCCACATGTATATATGAGTGTTTATTGCAACGTGCCCTAAGGATTAATCAAATCCAACTAAAGTTTCATGATCTCCTGCATGAATTTGTAACCACTAACATGATCTTTAGAATCAATCTCGCTCAAAATAATGATTTCTTTGGGTGTTAGAAGAATGACAACATTCTTGTAGCGACTTTGCACACTTATTAAACTTTGGAAAAAAATGCCCTTTAAATTAAAATTTGACTAACATTCTGATGTGATATACCCAAATCCTGCAAATATTCAATCTAATCTTACAAGAATCAAATAAAAATAAACATAAGCAAAGAAATAACATCCTAGATGATCAACAAAAGGATTTGTATAAGAAACTTAAGAAAAATGGGCTTAGGAGGGAACATATTTTTCTATAAGAAGACATGAACAAGTTTTGATAGCATAGGCTAAAAATCAAGGGTAAGAGGTTATAGTATGTCTAGGGACTAACACTTGGAATTTACTGGGCATATTAAAAATTTTCTATGATTGACCTGAAGAAGGAATCCATGACCTTCGAAGTGGATGGTATGAAATTGGTTCAACATTTAGATCCATATCTAGGAACACGATACACTGAACTCTTAGAAGACAACATGGAATCTGATGTCTTGGATCATCTGTGTACTATGAATAAAGGCAGTCGTGCATACTACATTAATCCTATGGTAGATGGTTCAATTAGTTGGCGAAGTATTTGTTCTGTCGGGGAAGATTCATAGTCTGCTTTCTAAAACTGGCAGTGGAGACAATACACAAATTTCTCAAGATGATGCACCACTATGTGAGAAGCTAGGTGGATTGGAACTAGAATTTGTGAGCATCTAGTATACGCCAATCTCTCTGATTTACACACTTTTCTGGTCAAAATGGAAGAAAATTTTTGGGTGGAACAGAGGATGTTAGCACTTAATATCTCTTTGAAATCCTCCCTAGCTCGCTGGTGGGCCACCCACAAAAGTAACTTTCCTTCATGGGATAATATCGAGCTTGACATGCATCATCGATTTATCCCTCCTTTCCAAGTTAGTCAAGACAATTGAGACCAAAAAATAAAGAATCTCGTTCTTACCCTCGACACATATGATGGATATTCAAATCCAAAAGATCATGTTGCACACTGTGTTAGAGTATGGAAAACCACACAACTACCCAGAGGTTTTTGGGTACACCAGTTTGTTCATTCACTCATACCAATCCCCACAACCTGATATATACATGAAGAAACCCGAAGGAAAATACACTGTTGGGATGTCCTTCAACACCAATTTTGCAAGGATTTCTCTTTTACAGGTAAGTCCCCCAAACTCACTTTAGCATTGCAACAAATTAAAATATTTTTATTACAAATAAGTTCAAACTTTCCTATCCCCTTGTATTTTTCTCTATGCATAAACATCTACTCTATTCTATCTTTCACCCATCTCTTGAGCCAACAAATCGTGTCGTTGCGCAACTACCTATTTATTGTAGTAAGGTTGATACCACCCGAGATGATTCCGAAGATTTAGAAGACCTCGGGCATCTATCCTTTAAATAATCTGAAGGCACTAGGATTTCTCAAGATACCATTTCTCCTGAAGCTAATAGATCCTATACTAACCCTCTAAAGTTGCGCAAGGTTAATATAGGAAGTACAAAGTATCCCAAGATAACCTCTATAGGGGATTATTGGGATGAACAAACCATGACTGAAATTTAGGACCTTTTGAGGGAATATGAGGACCTATTCCCCACCAGCTTATTGGAGTTGAAGGGAATTAAAGGAGATCTAAGAGAAAAGACAATTGAAATGAATCTTGACATGAAATCAATTAAGCATCAACCATACCATCTGAACCCCAGAGTCAAAGAAAAGGTCAAGAAAGAGATTGATCACATGCTTGCAGTTGGGTTGATATTTCGAGTGGATGAGGATAAGTGGATCATCCCTATTATCATTCAGAGTAAAAATGGTATGGAGGATATCAGGGTTTGTGTTGACTATCAAAGCTTGAACTATGCCCTTGTTCATGACCCATTTCTGACTCCTTTTAGTGACAAAATTTTAGATCAGGTCGCGAGCAGGGAAGCATATTCATTTACTGATGGATTTTTCGGATATCACCATGTAAGGATTACAAAAGAGGATAAGAAGAAAATTAGATTCACGATAGAGTGGTGGTCATTTTCTTACAACATCATGCCATTTAGGCTCAAGAATGCCCTAGCAGTGTTTTCTCGAATTGTGGTTGCTGCATTTTGTGACTTAATCCATAAATTTCTTGAAGTCTATTTGGATGATTGGACGATATACAATCTACTCAAAGAGAATATTTACCTCTTGCGGATAATGTTGGTTCGATGATGCCAACTTCAGTTTTCCCTCAATCTTAAAAAGTGTATCTTTGCATACCATTTGGGAATCTACTTGGCCATATCATTTGTAGGGAATGAATGTTGGTGTTGCAGTCATGCTCAATATGTCTCCTACCATTGTCAAGAAGTTTTGAACTACCCTGGGACATACTGGATATTACAATCTATTTATCAGGGGTTACGCGAGTATCACAATACCGTTGGAACAATTACTTAAGAAATTCGAAGGATTTCATTGGAATTCAGTTTGTAATAAAGAATTTGACACCTTGAAGGAAAATTTGGGTACAACCCCAATTCTTAATCTCCCCAATTGGGGCACGGAGTTCCATGTGCATATCAATGCCTCCAACATTGCGTTAGGGGCCATCCTTGCGCAACTTGGAGAAAGAAATCTGGATCATCCTATCTACTTTGCCAGCTGAAATATATCCCAAGCATAACACAACTATACTACCACCGAATGCAAAGGTTTTTCTATGGTATATTCTTTACAAATATTCATACATTACTTGTTAGGTGGTCATTTCAAGTTTTTTACTGATCGTTCTGCATTAAAGTATTTGGTTAACAAACCTATCCTAGAGGGAAAATTATGTCGATGGTTACTTCTTTTTCAGGAATTTTCATTTTAGTTTATCATCAAGCCTGGAAATTTGAATGTTGGGCATGATCACATCTCTTGGTTAGAGCTCGGTGAGAGTGGAAGATCCCTAGACAATCAACTTCCTGATGCATATTTGTTCCACATTGATTCTATTATGGACTATTTGTCAGACATTGTGGTATTCCTCACGACCAATGCAACACTTGAGGGATATTCCACAACTCAGAAAAGACACTTAGCCGTCAGGGAAACGAATTATCAACTAATTTTCGGACAACTGTACAAGTTGGGATTATATAACATTCTTATATGGTGTGTACTCGATCACGAGTGACCAAATATCTTATGGGAGTGCCATAGTGGAGTTGTGGGTGGCCACGTTGGTGGTAAGGATACTACATAGAAGATATTACAGACTGGATTATGGTGGCCTATAATTTTCAAAGACACCACTGAATTTTCCTAGGCCTGTGATGTTTTCCAACGAGTAGGGAAGCCCTCATCGAAAGATGAACTACCTTTACACCCGATCAGAGCTTTGCAAGATTTCAAAATGTGGGTTGTTGATTTCATTGGGCCCATAAAACCACCTGCTTGACATTCCAAGGAAAGTTATATCATTACCACAACAAATTATCTTACGTGATGGGCTGAAGCCACACTAGTGTGGGATTGTTCTGTCGATACCACATGAATATTTATTTTTTAAAATACCATTACTTGATCTGGTTGCCCTCAGAGTCTAAATAGTGATTAGGGTGTGCATTCCATAAATAGAACTATATCTACCCTCACTCGTGAGTTCCTCATTCAACATCACAAGAGAATCCCCTACCATCCACATGCTAATGGAACAATTGATGCGTTCAATAAGATTTTCGAAAGGGGTTTGACTGAGGTCTGTTGCACAAACCAGGAGGACTGGGATGAGAGAGCCTCTTTTGTATTATGGGCACACATAACCACTACTAAGAAAATACACAAGTATACTCCGTTCCAACTGGTTTATGGTATAGAAGTTGTTGTTCCTGTCGAGTTTATCACACCCAACTTATACATTGCGCAAGTCACTTATATGACATGGGACGAATTAGTTGTGGAACGAGTTGCAGATTTATTTGAGCTGGATGAAGCATGATTCCTCGCATATTTTCACAATATCATCGAACAAGATCAGCATAAGGCTTGGCATGATAGACACATCAAACAAAAATCATTTACACAAGGATATAAGGATCTCCTATACGACAGTAAATACCAGAAGCATCTTGGAAAATTACAAATGCATTGGTTGGGACCGTTTATTATTGCGGAGGTACATCAATATGGATCAGTAAGACTTGCACATATCATTAGTATCCTTTATCCCATTTGGGTGAATGGTGCATGCCTAAAACCCTACATATTCTCTCAATAAACTAGGTTTCACAATACTCCTAGGTGTCGAGAGTGGCTTGCCTAGGCACAATTTTCCTTTGTATTGCAATTTCCTTTTCTATTAATAGTATGATGACATGTCAATTTGATTACATGTTCTCGAGTCTAGTTGTCTAGTCCAAATCGTCCACCCCGGATATTCACTTTGTGGTCTGGGAGGTATTTCTCATGTCTCCTTAAGGTGTTGTTGTAGCCGATTGCTAGCCGACAATTGCATAATTTTATTGTTGAAATCCTTTGGACTACAACAATATAAGTCTTTCCTACTTTGTATTCCCTGATTCTTACCACTAAGAAACATGTGCATATAAAAGATGCAAGCCATTGAGAACTGGCTCACTGCATTCATGAGGTGTTAGAGAGGAAACATATGTTGGATGTCCTTCCAGTTAGCCTGCCTCGAAGAAACCCATGCAATACTCTTAGTCTGTGGTAGATTATGGAAGTCACTGTCCATTTCATGGTTCCTTTCTCTCTGTTGCTCCAAAAGCATTTTTTAATCATTGGATGCCGAATACAAATGCCACCAAATCAATTTATGTGGGAAGAAAAGCTTATTGTGGATGAATCCAATTGACAAGGAAGAACAATACTGCACATAGTAGGAAATTTTATTAGAAGAAGAGAGTTATTGTATGTTACTTAGTGGGAGGTTGACCCCCCAACTCTGTGTGGGTACATCAACAGTCCTGATGATTTGTCTTTATGTCCAACAACTAGATTCTTCTATGGAATTAGCATGACCATGATGACCAATGTAACAGTTTTAGATGACAGGTCTTCCAAATCGTCCTTGAATTGAACCCTATGTTTGAAGGAGGCCAGAGCAAAGCGATGTACACTTGATTCAGGACGAGTTAAGGTTTGTGGTCGGGGCCTGTTGGACCCTCCATTTTTGGAGAAGACTCGATTTTGTGGAAATATCACAATATTGCGGGAAAAGCAGAGAAAACTAGAGGACTGCTACGACTAGAGGGAAATAGAGAAATGTAGCAGAAATACAATGGTAATTGATGCATTAGAATGCCAATGCAGAAAGAAGACATGATCCAGTTGGACATAATAGTGGAAGAAGCTTTAACATTTGAGAGAATTCCAGAAGAAGGAGGAAACGAGAAAGTACAACACCTGAATGAAGAAAGAAAGAAGTATACGAAAAAACTCGATAGCGAGGAGTTATGTAACGGGTTGGCATTAAGTTAGTATAGGATTAGTTGGTTGATGAGTCATTCTGGGTTTTTCTATGAATCACTATCATTC
Organism: Picea engelmannii; assembly: GCA_009831015.1. Classification (NCBI taxonomy): domain Eukaryota; kingdom Viridiplantae; phylum Streptophyta; class Pinopsida; order Pinales; family Pinaceae; genus Picea; species Picea engelmannii. The sequence goes on from WSFP011467734.1 coordinate 14,325, forward strand.
TTATGTTTTGTTGTTCTTTCTAGCTCTCGATTGTTGTATTGATTTTAGAGTTACAGATACTGTAAACGCTTGTTGTGATCATACTAGATACAAGAAAACCATGTACTAAGTTTATAGTTGATATTCTCTTCTCTATACAAGATGGAAATGGAACTTTGTATCATATGTTATGAAATTATATGAATATAGAAGATGATTAGACCCCTAAAATTTTGATAAATGGTGTATGTATCTTGATGAACTGTGTATGCTTCTTTCGCACAAGTATTTGTTATGCATCTTGGATCTCTTCACTATGTACATGCCATTGTTGATATGTCTGGTTACTTTGATTTATGTATATATGTTCATGTATGAAGTGGGAATCATTGTGTGTGTTGTGTAATTCCGTTTAGACTGCACCTGCCTTGTTTACCATCCCAACCCCATGATCAATTAGCTAGGTTGTGTTCTTCCCACCAATGAATTCTCTTCAACCTCACTCCATTTCACAAAAGTCTCGACAATTCTTCGGGTGAGACCTCCTTCCATTGCAGAAGGTTGATTATTCCAACGCTCTAGACTACAACAATGCCTTTTTTGGAAAAATTCAAGAACCCTGGTATCCAATTAGACGCCAACATTCCTAATGAATGGAGTGTTCGGAGAGTACCTGGACAAGTTTGTGATTGTGTTCCTAGACGATATACTCATCTACTTTAATTCGGAAGAGGAACATGAACAACATTTAAGAATGGTGTTGCAAGTTTTAAGAGAGAATAAATTGTATTATAAGCTAATTAAGTTTATCTTTTATCAAAAGAAGATTCATTACTTGGAGCATATAATTTCAACAAACATGACAACAATGGATCCCGAGAAGATAGGGGCCATTATGATGGCCTATGCCAATAAATGTCACAGAGGTTAGATAATTCAAATATTGCAAGTATAATCACTTCTTTGCAAAATAAGGGAGTAAAGTTTGAATTAATTCTCAAGTGTGAAGAGAGTTTTCAACAACTAAAGGACATTTTGACAAGTGCACCAATCTTGAAGATTGCAGATCTAGATGAAGATTTTGTTGTGTGCACCTATGCATGCAAGGAAGGGCTCAACGGAGTCCTCAATTAAAAGGATAATGTGGTAAGATATGAGTCCAAGAAACTAAAAGAGCATGAGAGGAATTATGCTACCCATGATCTAGACTTAGCAACAATTGTACATGCATTAAAAATGTGACGACATTACCTTATGGGTAAGAAATTTGAATTGAGGACAGACCACTGTGGTATGAAACATTTGTTTGGACAACCAACAGTAAATGCTAGATAAACTAGATGGATGGAATTTTTGAGTGAGTATGACTTTGAAATTAAGCACATTAAATGAAAATAAAATCAGGTGGTTGATGAACTCAACAAGAGATCTCACGAGAATCATATTGCATCCATTAGTATGTACAAGACTGATATGAAAGATAAATTATTCCAATAACAAATTCAGATCATAAATATCTAAAAATAAAAGAAACATTACAACAAGGAAATTTTTAGCAGAAATTTAGTTTTTATGAGATAAAATAAGATGGAATTATCACATACAAGGGAAAGGTATATTTGCCAAATTCTGATGAGATAAAAAAATTAGATCTGGGGGAAATGCATAGTATTCCATATGATGGACACCCAGGATATCAGAAAACAATTGCAACTATAATAATCCAATACTTTTGACCAAGGATGAAGAAAGAAGTGGCTAATTACACAACCAGATGTCTAGAGTGACAAAAGGTGAATATTGAACATGGACATCCAATAGAGATGTTGCAGCCATTTCCCATTCCTGAGTGGAAGTGGGAAGTTGTTATGGTTTATTTCATTACTAAGCTTCCCAAAACAATGAAGAAACATGATTCCATCATGGTGGTGGTGGATGAATTAACTAAGGAAACACATTTTATTCTAATGAAGACAATACACAAGGAAGAAAATATTGAAGAGATCTACATGAAATAAGTTGTCAGGCTACATGGAGTGCCAAAAGAAATTGTTTCATATAGAGATCCAAATTTTACTTCCAATTTTTGGTAAGGTTTGTTCAAAGGATTTGGGACAAATTTAAACCTCACTACAACATATCACCTAGCATCAGACATGCTCATAAAGGACCAATAGAATAATTAAGGACATTCTCATAATGTATGTGATGGATCAACCATCAAAGTGGGAGGATTATATCCATTTAGTTGAATTTTATTACAACAAGGGGTATCATGCCTCACTAAAAATGATTCCATTTGAAGCATTGTGTAGAAGAAAGTGTAACACTTTAGTGAGTTGGGATAATCCACCAGACAAAGTAGTTGTTGGGCTAGATTTGTTGAAGGAAATGGAAGAGAAAATGGAAAAGATGAAGCAAAATTAAAAGGTTGCCTAGGATAGGCAGAAAAGTTATGCATAAAATAATAGGGTGTTTAGATATTTTAAAGTGGGTGAACACGTGTTCTTAAAATTGAAGGAGAAAAGAAGTTTGCTAAGATTAGGAAGTTGCCCAATGTTGGTAGCAAGATATTGTGGACCTTTTGAAATATTAGAAAATATAGGGCCAATTGAATACATGCTAGAATTTCCTGCATCAATGAGAGTGCATAATGTATGTCATGTGTCATTATTAAAGAAATATTTTCCTGACACTAACCACATAATTGATTGGAATGTGATCCAGGTGGAGCATGATGGGGATTTCCGGGTGGAACCAGTACACATCTTGGACCAGAAAGTCAAAGTGATCAGGAACAAAGCCTTAGGGCTGGTAAAGGTGCAATGGAACCATTATGGTCTTGAAGATGCTACATGGGAGTGTGAAGAGAACATGTAGGAGCATTACCCACAATGGTTTTTCAATTTTGAAGAAAACATGATGCAAGACTCCATTTTGAGTACCAAGAGTTCTAGAACCACGTATTAGAGTTCTAGCCAACCTGTGCTAGGGACCCTGATAAAACAATGGCACATTCCTTGGGTTGGCCCTAATAAATGAATAATACATTCCTTGGGTTATACCTGATAAACAAATGGTGCAATTCTTGGGTTAGTGGGTTGAGAGGAACAAAAGATTATGGTTGGAATTGTTGTTGGAGTTGTGAAATGGCAGAATTTTATTTCTTTAATCATTGTGATGTAAAATTGTGTATATATGTATATTGACATAGTGTGCATTGAGAATGATGGACAATTGTAGGGGAGGGGGAATGTAACAACCCCACTATAATCCCCAGTTTAACTAATGCTTATGTAGATATAATGTGTGGTTATGGCCAAACGATGTATATGAAAAATGTATTTTTGAATTTTAATAATAAAATGTGATGCTAGTTGCTAACAAGAGATGGACATAGATGGGGGATGAATTAATACACAAGAGAGGGGAGGGTCTAGGGAAATGTCTAAGAGAGGGGTCCAAGGGAGAATTACCCATGTCTATTAATTCCACCTAGATTCTTAAATTTTATATGACTATGTATTAAACTCTAGTTTTTGATTGAGTATTCACAAAGCCGATCATTGAATGCATGTAAGAGGATGGGTGTGATAAGTCACATCCCATAGTTACTGGGAGCATGGGGGTTGAGTACAATAAGCCTGGGGAAGTGTGTGAGTCAAGAAAGCAAGCCAAAGAGAGAAATTCGTATGGGAAGCTATAACAATTTTAGACAATTAGTTTTGTGGGCATGAACAAGTTTTCTTCATAGTTCATGTTGAAACACTCAATTTGACAACCCCATGTCTTGACAACCTCCTACCAATTCATATCATTGCGTTCATTTTCATTGTGGGGAGGTGAAATTAC
>ML876796.1:648-18153 GCA_009831015.1 Picea engelmannii
GCAATGTCTTAAGATGGTGGTGTGAAACACAGAGGGGAAATACCAGCCATGATTTCACGAAATAAAGAGTTGTAGAGTTACCTCTAAAAGCTGCGCATAGAAAGCTGGAAGTCCAAAATCCTCCACAACCACCAAGAAACACTTCACAACTATGGTGGAAGCCAAATGCCAGTAGTGGCGACTGGCGAGTTGGCGAAGACAGAAGTAGAGAAAAATTTTCAATAATGAATTAAACAGGAGACTAGGTAGTACCGTAGTAGCCTGTAGGTAGTCTGATCAGAATTTATGAGGGTAGCTGGTTCATTTATTTCATACAACTGCACCTGGACACCTATTCAAATTTCAATCTATGAACAGTGAGCGGCCGCCGACGAGCCTGTCCTGGAAACCTGAAAGTAGTAAATGTATGCATAATGCAATTCTTTAAAGACTTTAGATTCGACTGCAACACAATCGGGGAAGCTTCCGTCACCCGTGTCCCGTCGCCTTCGACTCCCGAGTTTAATCGATCCCTGTTGGCGACTTAATATCCCAAGCCTGTATACCTACTAGATATTTTGATGGGCAGTGGAGGCAGTTACACGTCAAACTGACAGGTAGACAATTCTCATACCTGTCAGTGATGACGTGTAAATTTTATTGCCCACTGTCAAATACGGGCTGAGAGGTAAAAAACGGGCTACAGCCCGTCAAATTCCAGGCCTGCTAACAACCATATGACCTAGCCTGGATGTTTTGGACATTAAAACGACCACAGCCTGTATTCTTGGTCATTAAGTAGTGGGAAGCACGAGCCTTTCTGTCCTTTACAGACATCCATTTTTGTACAGTACGGCAGATTAACAGGCCGATCCTTTTTGTCCACAATTATTCTTTCATTCAATTTCGATGATCATGTTTAAATTTCCTACAGATGTGTCTTTAGAACTTGTTTTCAGAATTATTCTTCCTTTCAATTTTTATGATCATGTTTAAATTTCATATTGAGAAGCGTCATAAGAATTTGTTACTACATTTGAGATATACATATAACACCATATATATTTTATGGTAGATGTGTCATAAGAATTTGCCACTGCATGCATTCGATATATACATTAACACTTTCACAACTATTCTTTCATTCAATTTCGATGATCAAGCTTAAATTTCAGACAGAACTGTCTTATGAATTTGTATCACACTTATTCTTTCATTCAATTTTCATGATATGTTTGAATTGCTTATATTAGAGCGTAATAGGAATTTGCTACTGCATTTGATATATACATCTAATACCATAAATATTTTCTTATAAATTTAAAAGCTTCGATCTTCAATAATGAACAATCATGTTGTTTGTGAGTACAATTTTGAGTGGTTTTGAGGGTATTTGTATTAATAAAATATTTAATAAAGGTTTTAAGTTTTGTCTTTTTAGTAGGAATATGAGGATATAAATTTATACTAAATTAATTTTTTTTTATTTAAATTGTATTTTTAATGTAAAAATGAATTGAAAATGTTGAAAAACTTTTTTAATCTGGATTAAACCCAATTAACCACTCAAATCTACACTTACAACAATTTCTATCTACCAAAATATAAAACTTTTAAACTACAATCAATTAGTACAACTAGATTTATCTTTTAATTTTTATCCAGACTACTCTATACCATATCTATTCTAAACCATATTTAATGTCATCCTATTAACTTATGTCTAATATTATATTATTCACTCACATTTTAATGTGATCTGTAAACCATATTTAATGTCATCTGATTAACTTATGTCTAATATTATATTATTCGCTCACATTTTAATGTCATCTGATTAACTTATGTCTAATATTATATTATTCACTCACATTATATTAAACGATTACGAAATTCACGGTACATGAAGGGATCTATGAAATCTCATGAAATTGAATGCAACAAGGTGTTATTAATTCACTGTACATGAAATTTTGACAAGAAGATGGAAATAGAGAAGCATGGAGAATGGACTGAGATCAAAGATGAAAAGAGAAATAAAAAAGACAATCCAAATAATTATGCAAACTTTAATGGATTAAATTTACATACATTTTGGACAGAATATATGTGATATATATAACATATAAAAGCTAAATGAATATGCAAACTTTGATGGATTAAAATTAATATACACTTGGAAAAAATATATGTGATATATATTAGTGAATATTTTTTTATTGTATCTTATAAAGAATATATGATATATATATTAATGAATATTTTTTTAAATGTATGTTATATATTAATTATTAGATTAATGAGATGTATTGTTGTTTTTATAGGTAAAAGAATTATGATATATTGAAATTTATATGTTTTTATGAATTAATTTTTTAAATGATATGGGATAGTGATTTTTTTTTGTATTAAAATGTATTTTTGTTATAAAAACAATCCTAAGAGACATACTTATTGATTTAATAATGGACAATTTTAGGAAGCATTTAAAAGGAGTACTTTAAAATAGTGCTAGTGAGAGATTTTTTATTTTATTTTTTCTAGATAGAGTAAAGGGGAAAGACCAAATAGAAGTCATAGTCACAGTGCAACCAATAGTCATCATGTTAGTAGGAGGCATCACTCCCTTGTAGTTGTCTCTATTGACATAAGGATCATGCTATATTTGAAGTTAATAGTAACTAATTATTAAGTAACATTCGAGGGGAATAGATTTGAGTCTTTAGGTAACCTTTTAGGACAATAAATTTGAAACATAACATATTGAAAGTTTGTATGTAAGTAAGCCTTTAAGTAGACATTTCTCATGAAAACTTCCCCTAGATGGCCAACAATGTTGATGACGATATAAAGGATGTTGAATAGGCACAATTATGTAAGTATGCTAAAAGTGATATTGAGTAGATGTTGGTAAAAAATTCTCTTACACAAATGAAAATTTTAGTGTCCAAGCACACATAAGATAACTTAGAACAAAGTTTACAAAAAAGCTAGAGAAGAAAAAAAATTAAGGGTGAGTGAAAGCTAATGATAGACTCTTTATTATAATAATAATAATAATCTATTTTTAAGGTCATGGCTCGAGGTATACATACCCTACTGGATTTCAAATTTTGACCTCTTAGGAGGAAACACATGTTCTTATCCATTAGGCCCACTCAAGTTGACCTTTAAAATTGGAAAAAATAGTCATTCTCTGATTTGGATTGATATTTTAAGACATTTATAAGATGAATTTATATTTCAAGAAATAAGATAAAAAGTAGAAAATTGAATAACCTTTACAAATATATAATATTGATTTATTAAACTTTTCCTAACTATATCAAATTTGATTTCTTTTTAACATTAACATTATATTTTTTGGTATGAATGAATTTTAAAATTATGTTAGAGATCTTACCGAACTAGCTTTCGAAGCTCTGACTACGCTAGGCTAGGGTTAGGGTTTTTTCTTCTTTGCTACTTATGTTCGCCCCCGCAGGGGCTCATGCCTCTGAAGGAGAGAGGGACGAGAGGCCCCTCTTACAAGCAGGCAACGACGAATGGAAGCAATGGAGAGGGATCCAAGAATCCCACCTTCGAACCTCCTCCTGATCTTCGCTCACAGTTATTGGTTGAGGGAACTTTGAAGGACAAAGAAATGGACATAGACTCAGGGAAAGTGTCGCCACCCACAAGTGCGTCATAGCCATGGCTACCAGGCAAGTGTATTCCCCAAGCACCACAAGCCCCCCGAAATACATCATCAACACACCTCGCATCGAGGAACAGAAACAATATATGAGATATTATGCCTTAGTGGGCAAATTGTTAAGGCTCTGGCCCTTGGAACGGGACCTGATCAAATGGATACATCAATGGTGGAAGTCCAAAGGACACTATGAGCTACAACTGGGTTCCAAGGATTTCTTAACTATCATCCTGCACAACCTAGAGGACAGAAATCACATCTTTGATGGAGGGTCATATTTTTTCAACTCAACAGGACTCATCTTAAGGTTTTGGACAGAGAAATTTAGTCCTAAAATGGAAGACTTTGCACATGCACTAGTATGGATCAAACTATACTCCTTACCACATGAATTCTGGCTGGAAGAGGTACTTGCCGGCATAGGAAATACCATTGGAGTTTATGTTAAATCTTCGGAGGCCATGAAGCAAAGAAGATGCACCTCCTATGCGTGTATAGGTGTTTACCTGAATATACCCAAGCCGCTCCCTGGATCCATATCCCTAGAATACCATGATGAGGATTGGATGCAAACCATTGACTATGAACATATTCCGTTCCAGTGCAGGAAATGCCATGAGCATGGGCATCTCTTTAGAGACTGCCCCCTAAATGCAACAAACAAAGATGGGAACCCAGATGTCAGAAAAGACAAGGAAGGCTTCGCTCAGGTGCCTGGGAAACACAAACAAGGCAGAAGAAAGCAGATAACCTGGGTCAGTAAGGATCCATCCACCAGCAACAAATATGAGATCCTACAAGATCAACCGAAGAATCCTTCAGTCTCTCAAGCGGAGCCGATGGAGAAAACACCCCCGCAAACAAGCAAAGAGAAAGTAGGAGTAGCACAAGAGATGAACCCAACGAATTCTCCAACCTACCCCAATACTCAAATTATGGATCAACCAAAAACAGAGGATGTGGATGTCGAGATGGATCTTGACAAGAAAGAACTAGCAAGGGTGGACCAAGAGCACCTAGAGCACGCCTATCGACACCAAAAATTTTACACCATACCTCCAAACCAACTACGAAAAATACGCAAGGTCTTCCTCAACTCCACCGCTGGACCCACCGCCAAATCCAGTGCGGGATTGGGAATACAAGGGAATACGTAGAAGGATCAGCGAAAACCTCAGAAGGACGAAAAGAAGAGAGGAAGGAAGTCGACGAGTAATCTTATACAAGAGATAGGTCACTTCATGGTGAACTCCGGTCAAATCCACCTCATCTCGGATAGCTTTCCCCCCCTCCCCTCCCCCTCCTCTTCATGAAGATCATCTCCTGGAACATACAAGGTCTCAATGGTCATAGCAAGCAAAAATTGCTATGAAATTTGATCTTAGTAGAGAAACCTGACATCATGATGCTCCAAGAAACAAAATGCGCAACTGAAGACATGGACAAGCTTCTCCCCTATTACTGGAAGCAAGGGAAAGCGGTATCCACAATGGCCATAGGTATAGTCGGGGGTCTATATTTACTCTGGAACCCCATCACAATCATTATGGAAAACTTTATCACAACCAAATGGTCTATCTCGACCGCCTATAGGCTCATTGGCTCCAACAAGCCTGGCTACCTCTCAAATGTCTATGGACCAGCCAACTCTAGGGATAAGTAGGCCTTCCTTCACAATCTAGAGTACCTATATACCTTAACCAAGGAGAGAAGATGGATTTTAGGAGGAGACTTCTACTTGATACGTAATCTGGATGAAAAAAGAGGAGGAATAAGGTGCCTAGAACCAGAATCTGGCGATTTCCAAAATCTTCTAGACAACACCAACCTGATTGACCTAGAAACCTCCAATGGTACCTTCACCTGGACAAACATGAGAATTGAAATGCATCAAATAGCTTGGAAGCTAGATCATTTCCTAATTTCGGACTCCCTGCTGCTAGAAGGCACTACTATGGAGGTGAGCATACTGGATTTTCATGGGTGGGACCACTGGCCTTTATAGCTATGGCTGGATGTGTCGGCCACCCTGGGCGGAAACCCTTCAGGTTTGAGTAGTTTTGGCTTAGTCACCCAGATTTCCAACAAAGGTTCCACAAGTGGTGGAGGGAGGCGGCGATACCTTACGGCTCCAAGATGTACCGCTTCCAGCAAAAGCTCAAAAATCTCAAGTAGCAACTCAAACTCTGGAATAGGAAAACCTTTGGCAACATTTTCGAATCCCAAAAGCAACTAACGGATCAAATGAGCATGGTGAAAAGACAGATCCGAGAGCACGGACTCTTTGAAGATCTTAAAGCCTAGGAAGTGGCAATAGGCCACTAGTTGGAGGACAGGAAATCCCAAGAAGAGATTCTATGGAGACAAAAATCTCGCATCCAGTGGCTCAAGGAGGACGACCGAAACACCAAATTTTTTCACAAATCCACCCTCCAACGATGACATACAAATCGAATCACGTAGTTAACTTCCAACAATGGTCAAATCATCCACTCCCATGAGGACCTAAAAAAGGATTTGGTTGCCTATTATAAAGATCTCCTGACAGAGCCTCAACAAAATAGATCCTAAGCCATCACCAAAGGCACGCAGCACATACCCACCCTAGTCACTCAAGATCAGAACGCTTCCCTGCTCAGGCCCCTCACTCTCGAAGAAGTAGATCAAGCGCTTCAGGACACCCCCAAAGGAAAGGCTCTGGGACCGGATGGCTTTACTAGCGATGTCTTCCATCACTGTTGGTAGATGGTCAGGGAAGAGGTATGGGAAATCATTGAAGACTCCAGAATCTCTAGGCAAATCCTCCCAGCTCTCAACGCAACTTTCCTCACCCTCATTCCCAAAGAGGGGCAGATCAATCACCCTAAGCAATTTCGACCAATCGCTCTTTTCAATGTCATATACAAGCTTCTAACTAAGGTGATCGCTAGGAGACTCAAGCCCATCCTACCCCAAATCATCTCTCCAGATAAATCGGGTTATGTGGAAGCAAATCCTAGACAGCGTCATCTTAGTGATTGAAGTGATTCACTCCCTACATAAGACCCACATGCCAGGTATGCTCTTAAAACTGGATCTTTCCAAAGCCTTTAAAAAGTTAAGTTGGGAATACATGCGTGATATGCTACTGGCCTTTGGCTTTAACCACACCTGGGTATAGTAGATCTCAAACATCACCTGTTCTTCCTTCTTTTCAATCCTTATCAATGGAGTCCCCTCTTTCCCCTTCTCCCCCACCAGAGAAATCAGACAAGTAAATCCTATGTTCCCCTTCCTTTTTATTATCATGGTCGAAGGTCTCAGTCGTTCCTTCCAAGTCACCATCACAAACAAAACGTTGACTGGTCTCCCCTTGCATGGTAGCTCTCCCCAGATTTCTCACAGCCAATTTGTTGATGATACCCTGATGATGGGCTCCCCCACTGTCACGGAAGCCCACGCGTTCCTCTCACTCCTATAAACTTTTTGTGATGCTTCAGGAGTGGACTTCAACAAAGACAAATCCCAAATCTTTTTCTTCCACACCCTTGCTTCGATTCAATGCCATATCTCTAAAATTCTTGGTTTCACCTGAAGCTCCCTTCCGTCCAAGTACCTTGGTATCCCCTTGCTGGACAATGCCCTCAGAAATAGTTCGTGGGAACATCTCCTCTCCTCCTTTGCAAAGAGGCTCACCTCCTGGACCTACCAAGCCCTCAATCTCCCCAACCGCCTCATTGTCCTCAAAGTTGTGCTTCAAGCTTTACCTGTTTATACCTTTTCAGCTCTGGCGGCCCCAATTTTTGTCCTGATTGCCATAAAAACCTTGCAAAGTGGAAAAACAGGAAACAAATTAGCACTTATCAGCTGGGATAAACTCTGCAAACCCAAATCTCAAGGAGGGCTTGGTTTAAGGGACCCCTCGGCCATGAAAAAACTCAAAAGTGATAAGATCTGGTGGAGGTGGCTCAAAAGGCATCAAGATCTTTGGGCCAAGCTCTGGAGGAGGAAATATACCCCCAACACGGCGGAGAGAAACCTGATCAGATGGAACGGGAACAACACTGGCTAACTAATTTGGGCGACAACGAAGCAGAATTGACATCTTGTAATAAATCACGTCTTTTGGGAAATCATAAATGGGAAAACAACTCTTTTCTGGAAAGATTCGTGGCAGCAGTTACCAATTCTGGAGCACAAAGCCTGGGTTCACACATTCAGTATCCCACCCATGCAGGAAAGACTGACAAAAGTGGAAGACTACTAGCAGGACAACCCAACAGAGCCCACCTAGAGATGCTGGAAATCAAACAGTGAAGATCTGCATTTAGAGGTACAGGTGGACCTTCAGCCATGGCTTAACGCAACCAATGAAAGAAAAATCCCCACTTTGACAGGCGAGGAAATCCTACGATGGAGGAAGTCACCAAAGGACACCTTCAACATAAAAGAGGCCTATGCCATTAAGGCTCACTCATACCCTTTACCTACAAGGAAAGTGTGGAGCAAAATCTGGTCCCTAAAAAACTAGCCAAAAATCAGTATTTTCCTTTGGCTTGTTACTCACGCGAGCATTCTCACATAGGATAACCTAATGAAAAGGGGGTTTTTTGGTCCGTCCATCTATATGATCTATGGGGAAGATGTAGAAACATTGAACCATGTCCTCAACACCTTCCCCTACACCACTCAAGTCTGGGAACAATGTGCGATGATCATGCGCACCTCGGATCGCAAGCAGGACAACATCATCGACACCATAGCTAATTGGAGAGAGATCACTTTTCAATCACCCCTTCTCAACTGAATTTAGCAACTTCTCCCAGGTTTTATCCTCTAGCAAATATGGAAGGAAAGAAACAAAAAAATCTTTAGGAATGATCAACTCCCTTGGCAACACTATTGGAGACAAAGTTGCCTCAACATTCTGGAAACAATCAGGCTACAACATTGGAATGAAACAGATCTAAATGGCCCACCTTCGGAGAAAAGAATCTTGCAGCATTGGAATGTCAATCTAGCCCAGGGCTCGCCCCTCCCCCCTACCACTCAATCTTTTCAAAGGAGCCCCTCACATTGGTCTCCCCCCCAGAAGGCTTCATCAAACTCAACTTTGATGGCGCTTCCAAGGGTAACCCTAGGGCGGCAGGTTTTGGAGCGGTCTTCCGCGACCACCTGGGTAACATACTTTGCATCAATGTAGGTAGCTTGGGCCACACTACGAACAATGTTGTTGAGTTATGGGGGCTCACCAGAGGCTTGCAATTTGCAATTGAGCACAACTTCACCAAGCTGGTTGTTGAAGGGGACTCGCTAATCATCATCAATCTCTTTGGGAAAATCTTGAATGGAGCTGACCTAGAGCAAATCTCACCTTGCTAGAGACTCTCCTATGGACTAAGAACAATTGCAGATCTCATCCAACTCAATCAAGCCTTCATCCTCTCTCACATCAGGAGAAAGGCGAATCAAGTTGTTGATGAACTGGCTAATGTTGGAATGAAATGGGAAGGACCAGAGCTCCTCTGCCAAACTTCCCTCAATCCAACTCACCCCATCCTCTAGCAGTGCACTGAAAAATCCACAGCCATGGACAAGTCCCCGGATGGGGTGATAGTGCGGGACACATGGAACTTGGAGGTGGCGTGAGGCAACCAACATGGCGATGGCCATGTGATTGAAGCGTGGCACACCACTCCGCCACCCACATGCATTTAAATTCACTTGCGACAGCTCAGGCACCATTACTCCTAGTGCGCCTGGCCTCCTCTTGTTGTCGCCTCCATGGCATGGCTCCATGAATTCTCCATTACTCTGTGAATGCACCATAGCCTCCTTCTGCACTCGCAAAGCCATGCCTCATTCCAGTCACATTTGCAGAAGTATCCTCCCTTTGCTGAGCTCCCCTACAATTGGATTTACCTCCAACTCCTCCTCGTCTACCTAGACTATTCCCCTAGGCATACTCTCTCCCTCAGGGCCATCAGAATACCAAGGCAAAGAGGCAAGCCAAGATGAGGCTTGCCCTGGCATCCATCCCGACCATAGTTGGTTCTCAGCCCGACGCCTACACCATCCCCCAGATCATCCACCTAGTACTCCTCTCAGTCACAGTATAAACAAGGGCCAAGCGACCTCCCACCCCACTCCTCCCCTCCCACTACCCGGCTAGAATGGTTGGCTCTCTCTGACAATTCACTAGGTTTCCACCCAGGACCCTCCTTTGACCTAGCCTCTTCATCAGTATCACCTCTTGCAGTCCCACAAAACTCACCAGTGAGCGTAATCCAGATGGATATCGGTGGCCACCCACCTTTTCCAACTGGCTCAAAATAGTTTACTGACATTTTTGACAATTTACTATTTTTAGCAGTTTTAACTTCCAGGGCCATTTTGAGGGCCTAAATGAAGGTTTTTCGGTATCGAGCTCCTCAATAATAGTTGAAGGCATAATTGAGGCCCCAAAATGAATCTCCTCGATGATACCTTTGAAACGGGCTATCACAAGCCTAAAACAATGATCGTATGCAAAAGTTACAACCCCGAGAAGTTGATGTACTAACTTACCCAAACGGGAACCACATGACTTTTGGTGCTTCATCTCCTAGGGTTAGGTTTTTGGATGTCTAGGGTTTTGGGAATTATTGCTTATTGTAAAAAGGCCTTCAAAGCCTCATTGTAACCTTATTCTTGCAAATGCGCGCTACCGTCACATCTCTTCTCAGAGATAAGCCGCCACCATTCCAACAAGCTTGTTTCTGCTGCATTTTACAGTTTCAACTTATTTCGTTATTGAATAGAAAACTAGTTTTACTGTATCTCTATTATTTTGTGTTAAGAACCTATTAATAATCTGTATTCATTTTGTTCTACTCATAAAATCTGGATCATTGGTATCATAGCGGTCTACTCCTTGTCGTCTTAATGCATGTCCCCAACGAGATCGGAGTACAAAGAGTTGGGTCTCGAGCTTGTTTCTCTTGAGGACAAAAGCTCTCACATGCCCAAGAGACCTCCCATGGTAGGAGAAAAGAAAGATGACGGGATAGGAGATCCTTTCAAACTGTTGATTGAGGAAGCCCTCACGCAACAGAGGAACGAGATGATGGATAGTTTCATGCAAATCCTTTGGCGACTACCAAGAGGTGACGCATCTTCTTCGAACGGAGGCGTCGCCCCCTTCAAGGTACAAATAAAATTTGATATTCCTATATTTGAAGTTCAGATAGACACAGATGTTGTAGACAAGTGGTTCAATCTACTAGAAGGGTATTTTTCTGTTCATAAATTTTCGAAAAGAGAAAATATTACTTTTGTGATCCTCAAAGTCGTTCCCCATGTCAAAGATTGTTGGGAAACTTTCTGTGAGAAAAAGGAAACAAAGTAAACCTCATTATTTTCAATCACGGCCACCTGGGAATCCTTTAGGGATGCTATTAAGGAACAATACTACCCTTTTGGAAGTTATGACGGCCTGTATACCAAATGGATCACACTAAGGAAAGAAAGAGACCATGCAGTGCCAGATTTCACAAATATCTTCCATACCTTGCACACCAAGTTGGGTATCAAAGATTCAGAGCGACATATGGTGCTCAAGTATCACAGTGCTCTGCCTAGATACATCCAAACCGAAATGGAATTTTTGGACATCTCATCCTTGGGCACGACCTATCGATATGCCGTCAAAATCAAGCAGAGGCTCAAACAAAAGACGCGGCAATTTGGGCCTGTGAACCCTGCACAACAAAAGCCAAGAAAGGGAAACCCCAACCCATCAAACAGAGGACAAAGCAAATATGGACAATATCAAGACAACCAATACAAGCCACAAGCAAAGGACACCGAAAAGATAAAGAAAGATATTGGTAAGTGGTGTGACTTCCATAACATCCCTTGGCATAACACTGTTGACTGCCGCTCAAAGAAGTCGTTGGTGGCTGAAGTGAAAGCCTCTGAATCAGATGTAGATTCTCACTCCGAGACAGAACCAGAAAGGGGAAGACAGATCATTGACGCAGAACCCAGTGCCACCGTTGCTACCACCAAGCTCCAGCATGGTGAACCAGACGAGCCAGAAGAAGGAGAGTGCCTCTTCCATTCACAGATGTGGGTAAAAGGCACCCCACTGCACTTCATCGGTGATAGCGATAGCCAGGAGAACCTCATCTCAGTAGAGGTCGTCAAGCAGCTGGCCCTACCAACAACACCGCACCCATAACCCTACACCATTGGATGGCTCTGCCAAGGAAGCAATCTCCGCGTCAGCCAAAAGTGTTGACTTTCATACAGCATCAAGCCCTTTAAAGACGAGGTATTGTGTGATGTTTCTCCTCTTGAAGTTTGTGATTTTATTTTAGGCCAACATTATTTATGGAAACATCATGTTGTATATGAGTCTAGGCCTCATAGTGTTATTATTACCTTGAACATGAAATTGTACAAGATACTCGAGGCAGTCCCACCTAGTGCTATTTCCTCGATCTCTGCTAAGAAATGCAGGAAAGTCATCTCTCAGATGGGGAAGTTTTTCTTCTTCATGATTCACTCTCAGAATAAGTGAAAGATCACAGCCACATCTAGGGTCTCTGCGATCAACCTCTCCACACAGCAGAAGCAAGTAGATAAGGTCGTGGAAGAATACTCAAATATCTTCTCCTCACTTACAGGGGTAACTCTATACTGCTAGGTCAAGCACCCCATCGATATGACCCCCGACACATCGATGCCCAATGTGTTAGTCTATCGTTGCTCTTTGTCAGATAATAATGAGGTCAAGCGACAGATCCAAGAACTGCTCCACAAGGGGCACATCTACCCCAGCTAATCACCTTACAGGAGCCCAATCGTGCTGGTACAGAAGAAATATGGAACCTGGCGACTCTGTATTGATTACTGGGCTCTGAATAAAATCACTGTCAGAAATTGGTACCCGATTCCCCAAATCGATGACCTCCTTGATCAACTCATGGGGGCCAAATACTTCAGTAAGATTGATCTGAAGTCTGGCTACCACCAGGTCCCGATAGAACAGACAGATGTATGGAAGACCTCCTTCAAGTCAAAGGAAGGACTTTTTGAATGGTTGGTCATGCCCTTTGGTTTGACAAATGCTCCAACCACTTTCATCAGGATGATGGACAATATCCTGCGACCATTCACCAATAACTTTGTAGTGGTGTATCTGGATGAAATTCTAATTTATAGCAAGACTTGGGTCGAACACTTGCAGCATATTCAGTAGGTTTTTCACACCCTGCGGCAGCACAAGATATACGCCAACCTAGAAAAATGCTCCTTCGACATGGACAAGGTCCATTACCTAGGCTACATAATTGATCAACATGGCGTACATGTGGATCCAGCCAAGATCCAAGTCATTCGTGACTGGCCAGCCCCAACAACATTCACTAAGCTTCAGAGCTTCTTGGGACTTGTTAATTTCTACCGTAGGTTCGTTTTGGGTTTCTCCCATATAGCATGGACCCTCAGCCAAATAAACAGGGGTGGTGGTAAGGCTAAATTTGTGTGGGGTCGATCCCAACAATAAGCGTTCGATGATTTGAAGAAGCGCTTGTGCTCAGCCCAAGTAATTTCACTACCAGACCTGCAACATCCCTTTGAGATTGAGACAGATGCTTCAGACTATGTTGTGGGCATCGTTCTCACTCGGCACAGCCACCCCGTGGCCTATCATAGTGAGACACTGTCAGATACTCTCCATAAGTACCCTACTTATGACAAAGAAATGTACTCCATTGTGCAAGCATGCCGCCAGTGGAGACATTACATTCGTGGGAAGGAGACAGTCATCCACACTAATCATAAGCCACTGTAATTCATGCATACGCAGGGAAAATTGCAGAATGACCGCCATCAAAAGTGGTCCACACACTTGCAGCAATTCCACCTCAACATCAAGTATAAAACAGGAAGCACCAATCGCATCACTGATTGCCTCAGCAGACCGCCAGTCACAACAGTCACCACAGTGCTAGACTCTTGTGGCCATGAGACATCTGGATGGCCCCAACTCTATGAGACAAACCCTGACTTTGCCACCACCTACCAAATGTTGGGTGCAAATGCATTTGTCGATAATTTCCATCTTCAGGGTGGCTTGTTGTGTCGTCTGGGCCATATCTGTGTTCCATCAAGTGAGCGAGCGAAGATGATATGGGAAGCCCACTACAGTCAGGTGGTAGGACACTTCAGCGTCGAAAAGACAGTGGTGATGCTACAAAAACATTTCTACTGGCCAAAACTTCGATAAGAGGTTGGCAAGTATATAAGGTCCTAAATTGCCTGAGCTATTGCCAAACCGACCACTAAGAAACAAGGCCTGTACACCCCTCTTCCTACTCCTGATAGGCCATGTGAATCCATCTCAATGGACTACATGTCGGGCCTTTCATCCACCAAGTGGGGAAATGACTATGTTTTTGTGGTTGTTGATTGCTTTTCTAAGATGGTGATTCTGATTGCCTGCAAGAAGAGCATCACAACAGAGGCCACTACCAAGCTCTTCTTTGAATAAGTCTGGGTACATTTTGGAATCCCACAAACCATTGTCTCAGATCGAGATAGTCGATTTCTCAGCACATTCTAGTCTAGCCTCTGGTCACTGCTGGACACTAAGCTCACCAAATCCAAGGCCTTCCACCCCCAGACAGATGGCCAAACTGAGGTTGTAAATCGAATGATTGTGCATATCCTTCGCATGTATAATTCAAAGAACCCTCACACATGGGATGAGATCCTTCCCTATGTCCAGCATAGCTACAACCGAGCCTTACATAGCTCAATCGACCACAACCCCTTTCAAGTGGGGTTGGGATTCCAACCATTGGGTCCCATAGATGTTGCACTTCCCCTTGCGGTCACCTCGACTGACTCATCTCTTGCTCCCACTGAAGCTGACAAAGCCACCCAGTTCATTGAGCGGATCTAGCACATCTACCAACAGGTTCAGGATATCCTACAGAAGTCCAATGACAAGTAAAAACAACACCATGATCAACATCGGGTGCTGCATAAGTTTCAGGTGGGTAACAAAGTTTGGTTGCACTTGCAGAAAGAACGCCTTACAGGACCCCATCAGAAGCTTCACCCACTCCATTATGGACTGTACACTATCACCAAGGCCATGGGGGATAATTCTTTTGAGCTCAACATTCCTCCTTTCCTTGGCCTGCACCCTGTGTTCAACGTGGATCTCCTTCGCCCTTATTTCCCACCATTATTGGACACCTCATAAGTAGTAGAACAACTGACACCAACAGAGCTCAACCCCAACTGCATATAATAGGTATCCAATGATCATATTGTGGAAAGACATATCATGGGCACTCGACAACAAAGTATCCAACTTTACCGAGTCGTCAAAGCAGGGCAGCTCCTGCACCAAGGCAAGTGGCTCACCCGGGGCCAAATTCAGCAGAAATTTCCTCATCTAATGGGGGACTTCAATGTAATGGAGACCATTGCTTCCTAAGGAGGTAGGATTAATCCATATGGATATCAGTGGCCACCCACCTTTTCCAACTAGCTCAAAACAATTTTCTAACATTTTTGGCAATCTACTATTTTTAGTAGTTTTAACTTTCGAGGCCATTTTGAGGGCCTAAATGAAGGTTTTTTAGTATATATCTCCTTAATGATATACAAAGGCATGATTGAGCCCCAAAAATTAATCTCCTCGACGATACCTTTCCAACGGGCTATCACACAACTAAAACGGAGATCGTATGAAAAAGTTACAACCTTGAGAAGTTGATGTACTAACTTACCCAAACGGGGCCCACTTGACTTTTGCCTCTTCATCTCCTAAGGTTAGGTTTTTGGATATCTAGGGTTTTTGGCATTCTTGCTTATTGTAAAAAGGCCTTCAGAGCCTCACTGTAACCTTCTTCTTGTGAATGCGCGGTGCCGTCACATCTCTTCTCATAGATAAGCCAACACCATTCCAGGAAGCTTGTTTCTACTGCATTTTACAGTTTCAACTTATTTCGTTATTGAATAGAAAACCAGTTTTATTGTATCTCTATTATTTTTTGTTAGGCACCTATTAATAATCTGTATTCATTTCATTCTGCTCATAAAATCTGGATTAGAGCGCACCTAGCCTGTAAGAGAATTCCTTCACTCGCTCGCCCTCGAGAGTGCCACCATTTCTCCATGTGACTCAGTTGGGGCCACACTCCTTCTCGGACTCACTCCCAAACTCGCAATTGCAGGATAGCATCTCTGTGCTCCACAGTTTGGTTTTTGAGTTGCGACAGGGTCTGGTCGACCTCCAGTTTTGACTGGAGATACTGGACAGTAAGGCCTCCGCGCTCCTGCAAATCCTCTCCACCTTCCAGAGGGTCTTCCACTCTACACCAGACGCAACTAGAGGAAAAGAGGATGCACATGCAAGCGATTTAGGAGGTGGGGTGCTTCCCACAAGAGAAGGCGAGTCGGTTCTGGCCATGCACTTGTCCATGGACGAGGAATACACGCTCGTCGAAGAAGAAGCACCCGGGGACTACGTTGCAGCAGGAACGGGCATGCATAAGCCCATGGAAATGGGAGGTAAGCGGCCCGACGCCAAAAAGGAAGAAGGTGACACAGACATTGCCACACACGAGTAGATGGAATGGGGGGGGTAGTTGTTGAAGAGGAGCTCAGGGACCCAACGAAATTTTCCACCTTTCTGTCTAGATGGCCAGGTTATAAGACAATTCTATGACCAGCACAGGTATCCCCATAGCACGGTTTTCCTTTTGTTGACTCATGGAGGATAGTACCAGGTTCAGTTTGTTGCTTCTAGGTTTTAGTTTATGCTGTCTATTTTGCGGTGTATCTTTAAGACTAATAGATATTTTGACTGGTCTAATACCGACTGGCTGAACTGGTTTCCCATCAGGGTAGTTTATCTTTTACAACACGAAACTATGGCAAATTTTGTAACTCTACTTTTTTGAAGGTTTTTTTATATAAATTCTTATAAAAAATAAAAAAATTATATTTTTTGGTGAGTACGTAAATGATGGAATCAATAAATAAAAATTGGTATTATGTAGAGGACAATGAGTATTATTGCAGGGTTATTGTATAAGAAAAAAAAAGGTCATAAGAAAAATAGAAAACAAAATAAAATACGATAATATTTCTTTAAAAAAATTCATATCTTAGTAATATGTAGAAAGAAACTTCTTTGTATGTACACAATTTCATTAGAGTATGTGACATGTTTGGGAAAAAAAAAGTTATATTAAAAACGAAAAAAAAAATGTTGAATTTCCTATGGCATATGCACTCCATACCACTGGCTTAGTTACTCCAAGACTATGCAAGGTTTATGCCATGGGGGATTCTCCATGTTGACCTTATCATGTTCATTCATAAAGGGAGTTTTACAATTGTAAAAAATATGGTCAATATATTGAAGTTATTTGAGGGGTGTGGGGTATGAGGGGATGTGGGGTATTCGCGGGTATAAAAAAGGGCATTGGTAAAAAAATGTATTTTTTATTGGAAATATGTATTGGGAGGGGGGGGCAAAAAAATATTCTGAGGTATTTTTCAATATCTTGTGAAATTAGGAGTATTCTTTAATGTCCCATGAATGAACATGCTATGTCATAGGTTCACTAAGTGGATACCCCATGGTTTATACACTCCATATCACTAGCATGGTTACTCCAAACCTATGTATGAAGCAAACATATAGAATGAGAGATGTCACATACCATGTGATAGATGGGCATTATAGGTGTTATGAAACATGAGCATATTCTCATGAAATTGAAATCTACCACATGTACTAAGTTCCTTCTTATATTTTGAATTTTATATCACATAAATGTTTT
>ML876797.1:0-13751 GCA_009831015.1 Picea engelmannii
ATGTCAACGTGGCAATACCGACGTTATCGGGCAATATGAATTTTATTTTTTTAAATTTCCTCTATTTTCCGACAGTATGGACAATTTTGTCCATAACGCCGCAAATAGAACGTCAGAATTTTTACAATATGTACTAGTGAATAAAAAGAAAATATATTCTAAAATACAATGATTATTACTTACCTACACAATGCAAACAAAAAATAAACCACGGGATATTGTTTCTACAACATGAAAAATGCACTGTGTTACAACAAAAAATAAGCCCCAGGATATTGTTTCTACAACATGAAAAATGCATTGTATTACAACATCATTGTAGTTCATAATACAATGACCGTTGTTATTAAAATAGAATTGTTGAACATCCGTTAATTGGATGAGTTCTCTCATCTTTTTTTAACTATCTTTGATAGAATTTAACATGAGGGCGCCACCTAAAATATTGTGAATTACATAATGAAATTCATAGATCATGTTACATATTTGCACCATGCAATATCCTAAAATAAATTACACACAATTTACTATAATAATAAATTTATTTTTTTACAATAAAATAACTATTTAATAAAAAAAAATATTACAAAAAACATAACTCTAACTTTATAATATCCTAAAGTCCCTGCAAAATAGGCTAACTAACCAATAAATCGTTGGGATGCCATCCATGTGTCTACATTACCCACAATGCACTGCAAATTGGTGATATGTATCTTTCAAGTGTATTAAATAAAATAACATTCTTCGAATTACGTTGTATATGTTATTAGTCCCCACCGAAGGTGTAGAGGGACTATAGCGATTGATAATTCATTGACTTTATATTAGTTTGTTGTTTGAATACAATTTTTTGCACAATTTCTATTGTTCGAACTACAGAACTAAAAACATTATTTTTTATATAATAAAAAAACCCTCATATGCCATGATCTCATTGGCTAATAGATTTGAGGTCTTATTCCCAATTATTTATATGTTGGGATATCCAAAGTTTAAAGCGTTCGATAATTCATTGACTTTATATTAGTTTGTCGTTTGACTACAAATTTTTGCATAATCTCTATTGCTCGAACTACAAAACTAAAAACATTATTTTTTTATATAATAAAAAAAACCCCCTTATTTGTCATGATCTCATTGGATAATAGATTTGAGGTCTTATTGTAAGCTTTGCTATTCCCAATGCTTTGTATGTTGGCATATCCAAAGTTTTTATCATCTACGATCTTTTTGAATTTGTACTATTCATATTGGAATGTTTAGATATCCAAAGTTTTGAGCATGGATAATCAGTTTTCATATTGCTTTGTCCTCTGAGTAAATATTTTTAGCATAGTCTCCATTGTTCGAACTATTGTTATTGTTATTGTTATATTTTATTATTATTATTATTATTATTATTATTATTATTTATTTTTCTTTATTGTTGCGTACTTGGAGAGGCATTTTCATTATTGCATACGTAAACATGTCTGCCACATTGCATTCTTTCTTAAATGTTTGCAAAACGCGACGCCATTTGACGGTTCTGACGGCCTTAAGTGTTTATCTAATAGGCCTCGCAGCCTTAAATGTCTTCTCAATAGGCATGTTACAATACAGTTTCCTTCGATTTTTGGATACAATGTTGTCTGCAGTGAATTTGGGAAATATTGTTCTTCACCGGCATTACTGGTTCACTAGTTGATGCTTGTTAGTTGATTTGTTCGATGCTTCTTGTTGTTGTTTGATTCAACTTTGCAAAGTTGAGGTCCTGCAGCTGCAGTTGGACCTCTTTGTGCTTGTTCACTGGTTTGTTGTTTGTTGCTTTCTCTTGTTTGCTTCAACTTTGCAAGGTTGGGGTCCTGCATCTGTAGTTGAACATGTTGTTGCAGTTTACAGGGTTTGGAGCTACGCTTCTGTCGTTCCTCGTTCATGAGTAATTTTCCATGCCATGGTTTCATTGCTATTCCTCTTTTGTTGTCTGCTATTTGCAGCTTGCAAGTAAGAATTTTCAATACTAGGAATCCCTGACTCAAAATCTTGTTGCAGAACATCTTTCTGTGTGACTGCTATGACCATAATATTGTTCTTGTTATTGAACATCAATGTTCTATACAGAACCCACCTTTGTTGCATCCATAGTGACATATAAAAAAGAAAACTCCTCATTTTTCCTGCTCCTGAAAATCATATGTTTGGTGCATTTTTCCCAATGTTCTCCTCATATTTTATGTTCCTGGAAACCATACGTTTGGTTCATTTTCCGAGTCTGTTCCCTTCCAAATGTCTTCTTCCACTTTGAATGTCGATGTTGGACACATAACCCACATATGTTGTAGCTACAGTGAAATATAAAAAAGAAAACCGAATGTTCTCCTCTTATTTTTTGTTCCTGGAAACCAAGTGTTTGGTGCATTTTTTCCAGGTTGTTACCTTCCAATCACATATGCCAACTTCCACATCATGGATATCGTGCCATAGCTATTTCGAAAATAGCAATGCAAAGGGGTTTAGAAAACAAATTCAGAGTTTTCACAGGGGGCAAGCATCTGCCGGGGCCTTGTGACATGGCATGCTTTTATTCTCAGAATCAAAAACTATGTCCACCTATTGCCTTTGTGTTGTTCTTTATGTCTTGTAAAGCATCTTCTACCACTGAAAATATTATATGATGCACACATGGAGTAGGTTCAAAAATGATATGCCTTGAATACTCAATCTTTGTGCTGAGCAAATTTATAGTGTTATTTCATTTGCATTGTCTCCTCTATTTGGTTCACTGCTCACTGTACGTTTGTTTTTTTGTCATATGTTGTAGCGACTAGGGGGATTGAATTTGAGAAGAAGATGGTTGAAGGATGCATAGTGGAATTGGTATGCATTTCCACACTCATAGTTTTTTTTTTCTCTGTTTGCATATAAACTGAATATAGCTAAGAAACATCTTGAAAATCACAGCTTAAGAGATGAAACAAGTAATAGATGTTGAGTCCGATGAAATAGATACAGACTCCATTGTACATGAAAGCATTGACCAGGTATTGCATAACAATGGGTTTTTTAGATTGGATGCATTCTCGTATACTGTAGGATATTGTCTTTTCGATGCATTTCAAGTTCTATTGCATTTTTGTTATTCCTCGACCGACTTGCGCAATGGATTGATAGATTATTTATTGGGTTGTTTAAAAAATGGTGACGTTGAGGCATTGGAGTCGTATCAATACGAATTGGCATCTGATTTTCTTTGGCAGTTGCATGGAATACATGATGTCACTACGTATTTTTCAAAGATGTGGTTGTCTGCATATGCAATTCTACCTGCACATGAGAGGGGACTTTGGGGAGATACATTTTGTATATGTTGGTTGTCCAAATGGATGAATATATCAATTGGAATATGGTCATTGACAAGAAAAACAAGATATCTACTATTCAAAAAAATTGCATCTAGCGATCCATATTGCATCTTGTTCCATGATGCCAATCCTGTCAGTGGTCATTATGAACCACTACTCTATAGAAAATAATCCATATGCAATCTTGGAGGACCTCATATTTAGTTGTCCCTCATTTGCAAAGACCTTGAATCACAATGGAAACAAATTATGCATTGTATACACTGCCATGGCTTGCAGATAACGACAATTGTTGCATCTAGTTGTGGAGATAGTCTATTCAATGCAATTTTCTATTTGGTAGAAACCGAGTTCGATGTGCAGTTGTTGTGGATTTACACTGTACAATCCTTTTGCAATGCAATTATAGGTGGCAACCAACATGCTTTTAGCTGCTTGCATCAACACCTTTCGCCATATCTCCTAAAACATGTGTCGACAATTGGAAGTTGGCAACAATACCTTGTAAACATGGCACTGCCATATGAGAAAGGAAATGTAGAGGGCGACCGATTCTATTTGCAATGACTATCTATCGTATTCAGAGTAAATATCCATGTCTGGTTGGCCCTGTTGGATGGCACTGTCCATTCCTGTTGTATTAATTCAAACTTCGATCGAACAATTGACATCATCTTGTTGAAAACAGATACGCCACATATCCATTATCAACCTTTGATGAGAAATACTACTGGTTCAGGGTCCATTGTCCATGCCACCCAAACCGCATCGAATCTGCATAAGTGTCGCATGCTATTTAATGAGAATGAGACTCGTTCCTGTTTTGATGAGGCCATATAGAGCTTAAACAAAAAACGTAGACTAACTTATCACAACTTGAAAAAGGTAATACGTGAGAGAAAAAAATGCATTGGTAGTATAAGAAATACTACCAGTTCATTGTCTAGTGTCAATGCCACCCAAACCACATTGAATCTGCATAAGCGTCACATGCTATTTAATCAGAATGAAACTCATCCCAGTTGTCATGAGGTCATCCATACCTTCAAAACAAAATGTAGACTAACTTATCACAACTTGAAAAAGGTCATACGTGAGAGAAAAAAATACATTACTACGATTCATTCTAGACAGAAGATGACATATCACAACCTAAAAACAATTGTTCGTGCACAACGCAATCACATTTTCTCTTTTTCTGTTGAGCACAAACATCACATGTCGAATGACAAAGAACATAACAATTTGCATCATTGAGACGTTGAAGACGCAATGCTCATAAGAAATGTTGATTCCACCTCCAACATGGCTTGTCAACAAGTGAAACTAGTTTCTAGTGGAAAGAATCAGTTAACCTACCACATCTTGAAAAAATAGATACGTGAGAGAAATAGGTATGACCACATATCCGACAATGGTCATAGCATTGACCGAGAGGAAAAAATCACATTTCGTGGGCTAGAGCCAACACCATGCACTTCTACCAATGAAAACCATCAAACACTTTCTACGCATACTTCTCTACGGAAGAAAGATGCAAAACAGATCTATATGAAACAAATAAAAGGCACTGCTTCCATTGCATGTGCAATTTGTGATCAATTGAATTTCACAAAAAACACTAAGTCTTTCACACCTGATTTGGAAGTAGAATACCTCCGCTTGACCCTAAATGATAAAACATTTTCCAGTGGCAATATTTGTTTTCCATGCAAATGATCGCTTGAAAATGGAAAATTGTCGCACTTTGCAACGCCTGACCAAATAAGATGTAATACACCACTACCAGATGTAAGTGCACTTACAAAACTTGAAGAGAGACTTGTGTCTTTGCGAATTGCATTTGCACAAATCAAACCTTGGGGCTATAAATGACCCCAAATGGGCTTAACATGATCAATTATTAATGTGTCTGTCCAACTAGATGTTGTGCAAAAAGCCTTGCCACAATTCATTAGCGATACAATGACAATTGTTGTAGCTCTCAAAAGACGCTTGCAATACAAGAATGCATACCAGACAGGTAAAGTGTGTGTGCATGTTGTCATGAAAGAATTAAAAGAATTATGTTCCAGGGCCTTGTACAAAGCACAAAACATTTGTATAAATGAGAACTGGAACAATGTTCTTGGAGAAGGGGATGACAACTCTCCACAGACTCTCGAAACTGCTAGTGAATTTGATACAAGCTATGAATCAAAGAATGAAACACTTGCTGAAACATTGATACATGGATTCATCGACTCACAATGCATTCGTGACTTGCCAGACAAGATTGTCGAAAATGCATCTGCTGAGGGGCAACGTCCACTTGGAATATTCAAGGACAAATTTGCTGAGGAAATTAACTTCCCAACATTGTTCTATGGAGATCCACATCCCATTGACATTATAAAATGATTCAACTACCATAAAATAGTTCGATGGAAGTTGTTACATTCAAGCGATGACTTCTCCTGTCACATAACAATTTTGTTTTTCAAAACAATGCGCATAATAATTGAGCAAGTGTTGTCTTGCATGTGGGTGCAAATAAGAAAAGGCCAACTACAAGTAAGAAATTTATTGGTCAAAGATGTCAAGTACAAAGCAAACCTAGAAAAAATCCTGAAATCTCATATTGGATACATAAATTTAAAAAAAATTCGCATCTCTCCTGACTATTTGCAACAAAACAAGAAAACTATTTTTGCAATGAGCCGACAATTGGGACCGCCAACATTTTTCATCACATTTACAAGTGTAGAGCATCACTGGGATCTGTTGGTGGCTACGGTGTTTGCATTGTAGAGGAATGGGAAAAGGAAAAAACAAATTGGTGCATTGGAAAATGATGACATTGACTACCTCATAAGAAAAGACCCAGTGACATGTACTCGCTACTATAGACATAGAATACATGCTTTGAGACAATTGATATGCCATGATGAAACTTTTTTCAGAAAAATATCGGACTACTTTTTTGTGACTGAGTTCCAGAATAGGGGGAGTGAGCATGACCACGCATTGTTGTGGATAGAGGGTGCACCGGTCTATGGAAATGACAACAACTCACAGAATGAGCATTTTGTGGATAAATACATAACATGCAACACATATCATTTGGATCCAGAACTTTCCAAGGTTCATAGACATTATCATACAAAAATATGTAAAAAATAAAAAAAATCAGATTGCAGATACAACTTCCTTGTGCCACCAATGAGAACAACAAGAATCATAGAGCCACTCAGTTTAGAGGACAATGTTGACATTGCGAAATCTAAATCCTTGTTCACATTTCTAGAACAACGAGACTTTGATGAGTTAATGAGCTTCAACGACTTCTTGAAAGAGTTAAATCTAACAGAAGATGAGTACATCCAAGCCATACAATGTACGCTTGAACAACCAATAGTTTTCCTTAAACGAAAACTTTCCCATATTTGGAACAACAATTTCTCCAAGGACATGCCGGTTATGTGGAATGCAAATACAGATGTGCAGTATGTCCTCAATGCATATGCTGCAACATCATATTATACCTCGTATATGACAAAGGTTGACAAATCTACGACAAGTGCATTCAGAGGAATATGCAAAGAACATGAAATAAGTCATATTGATATTATGCAAATGATACATACGCTTGGAAATACATTACTTAATATTCAACAAATGTCTGTTCAACAAGCAGTCCACATTGCACTTTCACTGCCTCTCAATTGTAGTTCAAGGAAATGTGTCTTCATAAACACATATCCACTTGAGAAACACACATTTGTGCTTAAACCACCGTCTTTGCTAGAACAAGAGCCTAGAAATTCAAAGGACGTGCTATGTCGCTCTGTTATTGATTATTACCTCCAACGTCCATCTCCTATTAAGCATATATGCTTAGCAGAGTTTGTATCGCATTACAAAAAAAATGGTGCACCCATATCAAAAAGAAAAAAAACCTCTGTAATAGGCTTTGTCAAATACAACAAACATATTGACTATGAAAACTATTGTAGAGAAAAACTGCTTTTATATGTTTCGTTCGATCAAAATGAAAACACATTAAAACATAACTTCCCTACATGGGAGGCTGTGTATATTGCCTCTAAGACTATAGTACAAACCAATGAATCTAGATTTACATACAATGTTAATCCAACATGGGGTGATCTAGAAAGTGCAGTTAATGAACTAGAAAACCCTGACAATCTTGATGAGACATTCACAAACCGTAAAACAACTAGAACTCTCTGTGAGTCCTATGACTTGCAAGCAGATTTGCCTCGTCCTCGAGTAGGTGGCATTGAAAAACGTATCAATCTTGGTTTTCAAGTCACAAAACATCCTTTCCTTATTGAAAATAATGAATACCATAGAGTCAGACGTTTGTTGAATCGAGAACAACAAACAATTCTAAAGGACAATGCACTTAAAAAATGCTTGAACATGCACACTCCTGTGCACTTGTTCCTTACAGGCGGGGGTAGGAACATGCAAGACATTCACAACGAAATCACTATTCCAAATGCTTATACGAATCTATGATTCAAACAATTCCTCCGATCCTATGAAACTAAAGGGGCTAATAGTTGCATACATAAGAAAAACTACATATAATGCAGGTGGAACAACAGTCCACTCTGCATTTTTTATTCCTTTTAACAAGTCATAGTTTTTTTCACTCAGTAAGGAAATGTTAGATACCTTGTCTAAGATTTATGACGAACTCCAACTTGTCTTCGTAGATGAATCATCTTTGATTGGAAGTCGCTTCTTGCATTCCATTGACAATCGACTAAGAAACATAAAACATGTGCACACCAAATACTTTGGAAACATTGAAATGATATTCTGTGGGGATCTTTACCAGGCACAACCCATTCAAGATTCTTTGATATTTGAACAACCTACGGTCAACATGAAAACAGTGACGCATGACTTCTGGAAAGACAATATAAAATGATTTGAATTACATGCTACAATGTGCCAGACAGATGAAACATTTATTGCAATTCTGAATAGAATGTGGACAAACAACCAAACACATGATGACTTAACATATATCAATTCAAGGTGCATGTGACCTGCACCAACACACCCAACCTTCCCTTATCTGTTCTACACGAATAGGGATGTTGCAATGCATAACAAGTACATGCTATCTCTCAGTCATGGCGATGGTATCATCATCAATTCAATTGACCTCGAAGAAGACAATCATGGAAATGTGCCACGTCATGAACATACATCCACTTTGCCTTTGCAACTTGTCTTGAAATTAGACATGCCGGTTGAAATATATGACCACAATTATGATTCACAGGATGGCTTGGTGAATGGTGTAGATGGAATGCTCAAAGGCTATACCAAAACAAAAAAACTTGATGTCCTCTGGATTAAGTTCCATGAAACACATATAGGCCACCGACAAGCAAACAAGTTGGCTTATCTATATAATTCAAACACTGCACGTGATTAGACAACTATCTTGCAAATATCAAAACCAGTATCGACATCGGCAAAGACAGGTCGATTGAAGATTCAAAAACAGTTTCCAATTAAACTTGCATGTGCATGTACGGTCCATAGATCGCAAGGACTAACACTTGATAGTGTTGCATTTGATCCTACTGGAATTCGAATACATGGACTTGTATACAAAACACTGTCCTGTGTTAGAAGTATAGACTCCTTGTATTTACTAAGTCCTCTTACAAAAGATAAATTCAAAGTCAAACACAAAGTTGATATTGAGATGCAACGCCTTAGGACTACCACAAAGTGGCATCTACAATATGATTACCAATCCATACAAACAAACTCATGTATATCAATTCTCTCACTTAACACGCGCAACCTACATGCACACATGGATGATATACTCAATGACTATGACACAATGCAATCTGATATTCTGTGCTTGCAGGAAACTTACATGACATTATGCATGCAAAACAAGCAATTTCCAAATCACAATTGCATATCGAGTTACATTACACATGGGGTGATGATATTAGTGAAAAAACATGTAACAATTTTGGAGCATATGCATTTCGAAGAAAACAATGTTGAGATGGTGCTCGCAAAAGTATTTCTCCATGCATAAAAAATTGCAATACTGAATCTCTATGCTGCTCCGCATGCAACATTATCCAACATACTAAATGTTATTTCCAATGCATTAGACCATTTGCATCTGAATGAAACCATTGTCATTGTAGGAGACTTCAATATTGACATGCTACAAAATAATGCCAGAACAAAAGAATTGGAAAACTACATGTGCAAATACAGTCTCCGCTTTCTTTTGAACAACATAAACCATGTACCAAACACACTTATTGACCATGTATGGTCAAATGTGCCCATTTCTCAATACAACGTCTTTATCTTAGACACATACTGGTCTAATCACGATACAATTGGTATTGCACTTGAATTATGAGATATACATCAAACATATTGCAAAATCATATTTCTATGTTTCAAAGCATATATGTCTAGCTTGTTGCAGAAAACCAAGTTATCCACCTTCTTGGTTTTCCCTGGTTTGTAATTGATTTTGGACAAAAAAAAAATTACACAAATTTCTATATATACACAAACATTGATGAACAACAAAAAAAAAAATGGTACATTCTTCTAACACTATCTGTTACTCTATTCCTTTTTTTTCTATTTTATTTACTGTATGTACATATTCCTTGTTTTTTCCTTACATGTCAAATTACGTTCATGTCCATTTTGTTTTGTACTTTTTTTCATTGAAACAAACAGGAAAACTGGACAAGGCAAATAACTCTTAACAAAAAATGTAGAAGAATACATGCAAAGGTGCATACTTCAACCCGTATTCCATATCCAATTGTTTTTCATTTACTCTGTCTATACTTGTTCCACTGGTTTGCAACTCTTCTGGGTTTTTTTTCCTTAGATACTGCATATCTTCCTGTATATTAACTTATCTTCATGTCAATTTTTTTTTCTGTGCCGCTATCTTGAAATAAATAAATTTGTCTTTTTTTCATGTGTTCCTACGTAGCAGTTTGATTTCATGTCCATTGTATTATTTGTATTGCTACATTGAAACAAGAACACAGTAATTGAACACAAGGATGGAGCCTTATTTGCCACAACTAAGAAAGCTGGAGTACAATCTTCCAAAAGGTATGACTACAGTTGTGCCAYGACAAATACAATGTGTATGCCCAATGCACATCCATATCGAATATGAAGAATATACACATGTTCATAGCCACTATCTCACAAGTGACATGGACATGGGTAGTGAATCGTCGCAAACATCAGCACAKTGATAATGCCGAAGGTAAGGATTCATAGATTACACTCTTTCTATGTTTACGAAACAATTATCTGYAGTTATTTATTCTTCTATGCCATGGTAAAAATGTTTATGTCATTTACAYCGCATGTTTTTTAGTTCTTAAGAACTATYGACAAGTAGAAGTGAATCCTCCATCATAGTACAAGGTCCAAAGACTAAGAGGTATGGTTACAAAAACTCTGATCTGCATACGTTGTCCAATTTTTTKCATATATTGGAGCTTGTCATATTTTAGAATATTCTTGYATGTAAGAATGCCAAGTCATATAWTTTGTCTATTGCTTGTTGACATAGATATAAACAACATCTCTTTTAACTTGAACCAGGGTCTGTTAAGCTCCAGCTATATTCCATGGTTGAGAATGTTTTTCCCATAGTTGATGTGTTTTWATCGCTTGATAATTATTAGACTAAGTGTTGTTGTGTGGGGCATAYAGTTCTTTGCTCCCTTTCTTTTTCCTCTTCTATACTTGCYCRTTTTCCCTTTTCTTCTTCCCATCTATTATCCRTTTATGGTTCTATACTTAGTCCCATATCTATGCTCGCAGGTTCCTGGGATGGTGGAGTGAGAAATTCTATGCCCCTCTATATCTTTACATCACRAGTCCGACCGACCGTCGTTTGTTTTCATACTTAGCCAATTTATGGCAGYGGKTTCCTGCGTAGGCACCATCGAACTCTCATGCCCCRTGTTCTGGGTATACATMTTTCACCCAAAACTYCGGTGATCTACAATTCGACCCCRGACTCCTCAAACTCCCAAGCCTCACTCTACCTAYGATGACTCTATTTGAATGCTTGCATATAAGTTTGCCAAGTCATATATTTTGTCTATTACTTGTTGAGATAGATATAAACAACATCTYGTTTATCTTGAACCAGGGTYTGTTGAGCTCCAACTATATTCCATGGCTGAAWWTKTTTTTCCCATAGTTGATGTGTTTCTATCGCTTGATAATTATCAGACTAAGTGTTGTTGTGTGACGCATACAATTCTTTTCTCCCTTTATTTTTCCTCTTTCTATACTTACCCRTTTTTCCCTTTTCTTCTTTCCCTGTATTATCCATATCTGGTTCTATACTTAGTCGCATATTTATGCTCGCGGGTTCCCAAGGTGGCGGAGTGAGAAATTCTATATCCGTCTATATCTTCACATCACGCGTCACTCCCACRCCCCRTGTTCGGGTATACWTCTTGCACCCAAAACTTTGGTGATCTACAATTCGACCCCAGAYTCCTCAAACTCGCAAGMCTCACTCTACTTACGATAACTTTGTCTGACCACCCCRCCTTTCCATACTTAAAACCAAGTGTTGTTGTGTGAYGCATAAAGTTCTTTGGTCCCTTTCATTTTCCTCTTCTATACTTTCCGTTTTTTCCCTTTTCTTCTTCCCCTCTATTATTTGTTTCTGCTTCTATACCTAGTCACATGTGACTCTATGCTCGTGGGTTCYCGGGGTTGTGGAYTCAGAAATTCTATATCCATCTATATCTTCACATCGCGAGTCCGACYGACCGYTGTTCATTTCCATACTTAGACAATTTTATGCCCGTCGGTTCTCAACTAGGCCCTATCGAACTCTCATGCCCCATAGTCRATGTGTTTCTATCRCGTGATAATTATTAGACAAAGTGTTCTTGTGTGAGGCATAAAKTTCTTTGCTCCCTTTCTTTTTCCTCTTCTATACTTAGTCACATTTCTATGCTCACRGGTTCCCGRGTGGCAGACTCACAAATTCTATATCCATCTATATCTTGACATCATGAGTCCGATCGACCRCCCTTCGTTTCCTTACTTAGSCAATTTTATGGCCAYGGGTTCCCGAGTAGGCGTTATCGAAATCTCATGCCCCGTGTTYAGAGTATACATCTTGCACCMAAAACTTGGGTGATCTACAATTCGACCACAKACTACTTGAATTTGCAAGCCCRACTCTACCTACRATGACTSTGTCTGACCACCCCGCCTTTCCATACTTAGTCGTTTCTTGAAAGTTTCACGGGTTCACAGACTCSTAGGTTCACAAAAGTATCAAAACATTTTTTGCTCCCCTCCATCCCCGCCACCTTTGCCCCTTCCCAATGCACATTAATTATGATTTTACTAGTGACATCTCACCACAKATGTTTGAAAATATTGGCATTAATAAGCGGAAAGCTYGAGGACATCTCCCATTAAAATGCATTAATGGGAGAATATTATGGAATCTAATTAGTTTCTTTCTATCAATCTTGAATTCACAAAAATATRTTGGTTATTTTAGTTTTTTTAAGACATCATCATAGCAAGAATGCAATATTGTGCTAGCCCACTGTCATCTACAAAGGTGTTGACATGATTCCCCTCTTTAGTATTGTGCATATATAACARCTTCRCATATTTGAGAGTATGCTTGCATATGAAAATGTTGATCCACCCTTCAAATTTGAACATGGTTTGCRTTTGGGCCACAAAAAAATACTAATAAAATAAAATAATATGAAYAATGTTTAAGTAAATATAAACAAATTATCTTCTAACTTRACCCTGATTTTGTCRAGGTTCAGGTATATTACATAGTTGACAATGTTTTTCCCATAGTTAATGTTTCTTCCCACTAGTTCYCGGATTCGTGCTATCGAACTCTCATGCTACTGTTCCATGATATACATCTTGCACCCAAAACTTTTGTTATCTACAATTCGACCCCGGACTCCT
This sequence comes from Picea engelmannii, assembly GCA_009831015.1. Lineage (NCBI taxonomy): Eukaryota > Viridiplantae > Streptophyta > Pinopsida > Pinales > Pinaceae > Picea > Picea engelmannii. The sequence continues at coordinate 13,368 of ML876797.1, forward strand.
TGAACTCACAAGTTTCACTCTACCTACGATGAGTATGTCTGTGTCCGTCTWACCRCCCCACCTTTTCATACTYTCTCKATTTCCTTGCTATCTTCGCACACTTTCCCAATGCAAATTGATTGCKCTTTTATTAGCTTCGAAAAKATTGGYATTAATGAGCGAAAAGATGGACRACATATCCCATTAAAATGCATTAAACAAAGATTTAYRAGAGATTATATTACCATCCTCTAGTGTTCATTCTAAATACTATCACACAATTATTTCCACATGTAGMAATATAAACAAATCTTCATCAAAACATTAGCTTTTCTCACAGGCACCCCACGTGCACCCCAATCGCCTGAAGTGAGCCATATTTGGATCCATCAACTAAACCTCCCT